>VZTD01003563.1:656138-864330 GCA_013397725.1 Rhagologus leucostigma | reverse complement strand
GGGGTGCCACCAACAGCGTCTGGGCCCGAGGTCCGCCCGCGGTCAGATCATGGGGAGCCGATCCGGGACAGAACTTGGCACACCAGCTTGGATTGTGTTATTTACTTACTTATTTATTTATTTACTTATTTATTTATTCTTTGCAGCCTGACGAATTGTTTAGCCCGGCACTACTCAAGCTTTTAGAACAGTATGTCAGGAAAAAAGAACTAGTTTAGTCTGCTTGAAGCCTTTATATAAGACTTAAACCCTGTCTTTATTTTTTATGCTTCTGCTCTCTTCAGGGTTGCCTTGTCTTTCCAGGGCATGGTACAGGCAGGGTAGGCCTCCGGAACCTGTTGGTCTTAAGCTGCACCAGGGGAGGTTTAGGTTGGATATCAGGAAGAATTTCTTCACAAAAAGGTTGGTTAGACATTGGCATGGGCTGTGCAGGAAGGTGGTGGAGTCACTGTCCCTAGAGGTGTTTGAGGAAAGACTGGCCATGGCACTTAGTGCCATGGTCTAGTTGACAGGGTGGTGTTGATAGGTTGGACTTGATGATCTCAAGAGTCTTTTCCAACCTAATTGATTGTGTGGTTCTGGGGTGAGACCAGAAATGTAGTTCTGTTAATACCAAGAATTCAGTATTAGGGCTCTAGTTGCAGGTTGAACTGCTGTGGCCTCTTATGGCAGGCGTCAGCCCACTGCAGACTTGCTCCACCGGTTCAGCTTTGCACAAAAGGTGTTCACATGTTAGTCATTAGGTATTTTCTGCCCTTCTGCAGCTGGCTTAAACATATAAATCCAAGACAAAATGCTTGTTGTCTGCTCTGATTTCTTAAAATGCAGTCATGTGCCCTTGCCTTGCCTGGATCAAGTCTGTGTTGCCAGGTGATCCGCGAGAGCACAGATCTGCTGGGAACCACAGCCTGACACGTACAGCTGCTGATTCTGGGTGTTTTGTGGGAGATCCCACACGTGTGGCTGTTTATCCCACTAAGCAGTTTCATGTTACTTTGTGAACACCCTGGGACTGGTGACTGTTCTTTATTTCAGCCTAACAGAGCTATTTTCTTTTGATTTATTTTACAAACAGAAGCAAAAAGATGTAATTTAGTCCCGAAGTGCAGTTTGGCTGTAGTCTACCACAGGAGTGTGTTCCTCACTAACTACAGGCCTCAGCCAAGTGAGCAATAGTGTATACACTGTCACTGCAATTTTGGGGCCAGTACCACTCTAGGAAATGTTTCCGGTCACCTTAGGGACAAAGCTGTTGTACATCCTTATATTCTAATCAATTTTATTTACAGGGAAAAAGTTTTTGGCCTCTCAACCCTTATCAACAAGACATTTATGCTGGAAGTACTTTTTCTAGTGGCAGTGGTTGTCTAAAGTGTTGTGAGTGAATTAAAATCAAATCAGTGAATTACACTGTGTTTCCCTGGGCAAGCAGAACTCCTGAGGTTTGTTGTGCATTGTTGTACTGTGTTTGAATGGGGAGCACTAGGCAGTTTAACAAAAGTTCACGAGTGTTAACGTTTGACATGTGTTAGCAGCATTTTCTGAAATTCATAACAACAAGTATGTTGCCATACATGGGAAGAGTTTTACCTCTGGTTGACTGCAAGTATGTGACTTGTGCTGCTACAGCATGCTTTGGATATGTCTTTTTTATTGATGTAGTTGACTGGAAGTTATTTTGCATCTCGGTCTTGATCACTTCTGGATTAGTGTTATTTCAGTCACTGATACTCAGATCCAAGGACAGAGGCACAATCATGTTCCTAAGAAGCTGAAGTTGAGTGCAGTGTTTTCACTTGCCTGAGGAGAGTGGTTTGTAGGCCGGACAGGGCTGCTACTCAGAGCAATCTTGATGGGATAGAGAAATGGGCAAACAGAAACCTCAAAAATTCCAGCAGAGGCAATAAGAAAGCCCTGCACCCGGAACAGGTTGGGAAGACTTGATGGAGAGCAGCCTTACAGAAAAGGACCCATGTGTTGTGGTGGACCACGTGCTGGTTAGAGAGATGGAGCACATGATATTCGAGGAGAAACAGAGGTAGGTTTGTTCAGCTTTAAGAGAAGGTGAAGGAAGGGGAGATCTTACTGTTGTGTGTAGAAGATGTAGAGCCAGGCTGCTCTTGGAGCATGACAGTGGGATGAAGAGCAGTGGACACAAGCTGGTTTAGCTACAAGGAAGGTCTTTGTTTTGTTTGTTTTTAGCCTGTACAATAGTCAAACACTGAAGGAGGGGTTTAGTGAGTGTGTGGAGTGTCCATCCGTGGAGGTGTTAGAAGGTGACTGGACAAGAGCCCGTGCAATGACATCTAATTCAACTTGTACTGGATGGCATGTGAAAATCCCTGCCAACCTAAACTGTTCTGTTACTCTGTGATTACTGAAAGAACAGGCACTATTACTTCAGAAATGAATTGTTAAAATTATGCTTAGGAGAACACAAGCCAAATAAAGTATGCAAGATTTCCTTGAAATTGCATCAGCGACAAGCAGAAATGCATAATGTTAATTTTATTTATTTAATGTTAATATTATGTGAATATTTTAAAAAGTACTTTTTTTAAGTACTTTAAAAAAGTAAGACATTGCATTGATAATTTATGGCTTAGAATTTTTGTTGCAGAAGCTACTATACTATTTGAGAGAAAATTAAGCAGGAGACCTGATGAGAATGTAAAGAGTTCTAAAATTTCTTTCTTAGTTTTTCAAACTTGCTGCACAGTGAATTTTAGGCAGCAGTGTCTTTAAGATATTGATAGACACTGTCAGGGAAGTTACTTTACTGTCTGGGAATTCTTAAGGAGAAGAAAATGACTACCCAGAGCCCTGCATGCAGCCAAATCTTCAAAATTCAGATCATCTACCCAAGGCAGATGGCCATTGTTTACATTAACTCTGCTTTTACAGTGCTCCAGATTGTAAGTCATCTAAACTATCAATTTTGGCTCTCATCAATCTCTAGATGTCTTGAAAGGTTAAGGACAAAGTTATGGTGAATTTAGCTTAGCCTCTGCTGCATTTCTTCTAAAACAGAATGGGCTGTGTGTTTCTGTGAGTTCATGTTTTGTTATATGTTTGAAGAATTTGTGTCATCGCTTCTTCAAGATGATTCAGTATGAAAGAAAAGCATGACATGGCTATTAAATATCTTTAAGGAGCCAATTTTTAATTAATTCTAGCTCATAAACTCATGGATTAGTGTATAATCTGTCACTAAATTAAATGTGTGTTTGAAGAGGAAGTACTGCAGTTTGGAGTATGATGCCTTTTATCTTCTGGACAGTATAAAAAAAAATCAGTTCTAGACTCAGAATAGAGTTCAACTGTGATATATGAGTGCGTCTTTCGAAAGTTAGGGACTGTAGTGACCAAGGTATAATAGAACGTATTTTTTATCATGCATTTAAACTAATGTTTTTAGAATGGTGAAAAGAGTAAGTCGGTATAAAAGGATTAAAGTTCTTTTTGCAACCTGAAAAATGTAAGGTCACCCTCCCACTGCGTGTTTATTTGAAGGTTTGTTTGAAGGACTGTTAATATTAAATGCCTTAGGTTAGAAGAGGATTTGTAAGACTGCTTGATAGTGTGTCTTTATAATTTGAAGTGGGGATGATTTAGCAATGGCTGCAAAGTCAGTTGATGAAATAATTTCCTTCTGAGGTTCTGAAAAAAGAAAAGATGTGTGATTGAAACCTTAAAGATTGACTTCCTCTAACTTGGTCTACTCTCAGTAAACATTCAGTTTTCCACGGTTTTCAATTTCTTTGTTGGGTGGGATAGATAAAAGAGGAGAGTCTTCTGTTAGCATTCTGTTCTTCTGAAAAGTGCAGTGTTGTTTTATTTGCAACCGTCTTCCTCCCTATACCAGAAGTGCTTTCCCTTTCTTGCTGGGAGATGCTTCCCACTTGGCTCCTTTGAGTTTGGAGCAGGTTTGTACGTGTGCTCCCTGCAGCCTGCATGAGAGACCTGGGGCTGAACACTGAGCAGTTCAGGCAAAGACCCAGTGCCATCAACTGGTGTCTGCCCTCATGTTCTCTCTGCCTGCAGGAATCACTGGTCTCAGAAAAACATCAACACCCTCCCTCTGCATTTTCACACCATAGGTGGATGTGAGAAAAGTAATGGATAATTTCACTGTCGATAATATGTTTGACTGTGTGAAAAACAGGAATGTTTTTTAACCTGTTACATTCTGCTGTGCCTCACCTGTACCTATTATGGATAGGATGATTATGCTGGGTTAATTACTTTAAGTCAGTTTAGTTACTGAGAGAGGAAAATCAGGGAAAGCTTTTTAATACAATTGCTGATATAGATCAGATACTTCCATGTAACCGAGTTAGCACATGTCTTTTTACTGACGCTTGTGACAAAACTTTCTCATAGGTGTCTTCTTTCCCCTTGTGTGCATTCAGCATAATGGAGTTTGTTTATGTTACTCCTGTGCTCTTATTGCTGTTAATCGCTCTTAAATGCTATTACGTACAATACTACACATCTCTCTTTTAGAGAAAATTATGTTTTGTGCTATGCAGGGAACAGAATTCTGCTTATGTTCCTACTGGTCCTGCAAATACTTCAGCAGCCTGTTTATACCCCTTGCTAGGTGATGCCTTAGTCACTTTCGGTAGGGGACATAGGCAATTTGGAGTGCAAATCTTCATTCAGGAGCTCTTAACATTTCCAGGAAATGGAATTCCAAAGTTAATTTTATTCTGGTGTCTTTTCAGGACATGTTTTACAATTTTTAAGATGATTCTGAATGTGAATTGGCAAAATGTGAACTCTGATCAATCAAAGCATCTAACTGGAAGGTTTTTTTCAAACTTTTTCATGTATCATTATGCTGCAAAGCATGTTTGCTTCTGCCTTAATGACTTAGCTGCTTTTTTTTCTTGTTAATGTTAAGTTTTATGGAAAATGATCCCCAAAGCCTGCAGATAAATAGAGATAATACATTTAAATGCAAATATCCAGATACTAAGTATTAATACTGCTTAATTGTGGTTTTGGGGGATATGTGATTATTAGCAAGACTGATTTATCTTATTTCGATTTCTTTAGAAGGTGATTCAAATGTGCTCCTTCTTGTTTAATTTTTTTTTGTTGTTTTGTTTAGGAGTTTTTACCTTGCTGAAGGTATATTGGATAACTGTTGACTTGAAAGCTGCTTTTAGGATGTCTGAAGATGAAGAAAAAGTTAAACTCCGCCGAATTGAACCCGCAATTCAGAAATTCATTAAAGTGGCAGTTCCAACAGATTTGGAAAGGTTAAGAAAACACCAAATAAATATTGAGAAGGTTAGTGTTCACTTTTTACTAATGTTCTTTTTAAACTATAGAAGCAGTCATGCTGAAAGATTATGTAGAGTTTTTGATGAGAAGTTGATGACAAAGTGCTTTAATTCAAATTTGGCTGAAGACCAAAGTTCTATACTGGCTTGTAAATGTCTGCACAAAGGCCTTTACATTTGTAGTAAACATTGTCAGTGATAGTTTGGTTGAAATATTTGTATGATAATTTGAATTTTATATCTTTTACGTGCATTTTAGCTATAATGAATGTGTTACAGTACTTTTGTGAGCTGTCATGATGATTTTCTCTTAAATACTTTTTGTAAAATTAACTTTCAGCCATGTAAACCAAACATCCCTAGAGGTAAAAGGATAATTTTATAGAATCTGATCCTGTTTATTTTACAGGCTACTTTTAAGCAAAAATCACTAATTATGTCCAATTGCTTAGAGCAGCAACATTATTTACTTATGATGAAGCCAATATCTCTAACCTCATTTCATGAATATTGATTTAAACCTTAGGTTCCAGAGATAGTCCAAACAATTAATCTCCTAAATCACTGTTTGAAGAAACTATAAAATCAATATATAATGAAATTTGACCTTGAATACACCTTTTCAGAGGAAGTGGCTACCATCAATTCATCATCATTGCTTCTCAGCTATTTCAGAGTCCAACTTTCTGTATGACAGTTTTGGAAGACTTAAAAGCTATATCCTTAGGAAATAAGTTCTCTGTACTTTTTCTTTCTTTCCATGTTTTCTCCATGAAAATTCTTGTTTTCTAAAGCACATTCCATGGATTGGATGGCCTTTCACTCCAAAAGGAAATAAAATGCATGTGTATCCAAAAGAGTTACAGCTGTGTGTAAGTCTCTATTAGATATTAGCAATTGGCTTGGTAGTACAGGAAGGTGGAGATTTTGTTTGGCTTACTGCCCTAAGCTTTGTTGGTGATATGCAACAATCCTTTCAAAAAAAAGTGCTGTAAGACACTTTTTCTCTCTTGCTTTCAGTTTTAATTTCTTGTGACTGTGCCAAAGGATGTTGTGTGAAACACTTTTTACCTTTGACTGGGGACCATTGTTGTGGTGGGAAGATAAGTAAAGGTGACACAAAACAAGAAATGAGGGTATCTTTAGTCTCACTGCAGTCTTATCTGAGTGTAGACATTTGAATAAGACATTTATTGAAGAGCTTTTAGCAGGAGAAGTTACGACAAACTTTTAAGTTCTCTCCATGTCCACTGGATACTTTCAAGGAGAGATGGAAGGGATCCAAAGCAGAAGCATCCGTTTCTTTCTGAAGAGGACTCTCAAGAGAATGAACACAGAGCAAAAAAGATGGAGTGTCTAAGAGTAACCTAATATTTTATATTTCTGTTGCGGAATACAAACTATTTGGCTATAGCACAATTATGATTTAATACCACAGAAATATGGAACTATAGAGTGATTTGGGTTGGAAGAGAAGCTTTAAAGATCATCTAGTCCAACCCCCCTGCCGTGGGGTGGGAACATATTCCATTACATCGGGTTGCTCAAAGCCCCACCTAACCTAGGCTTGAACAGTTCCAGGGTTGGGGCATCTGCAGCTTCTCTGGGCACCCTGTTCTGGTGCCTCACCACCCTCATTTTAAAAAAGTTTCTTATGTCCAATCTCAACTTCTCCTCTAAATGTTTAAAAGCATTGCCCCTTATGCTGTCACTACAGGCCTTAGTAAAAAGTCGTCTTTCTCCTAAGCCCTCTTTATTTATGGAAAGGCTGCAATAGGGTCTCTCAAGAGCCTTCTCTTCTCCAAGTTGAACAATCCCAACTTTCTCAGCCTTTCTTCACAGGAGAGCTGTTCCAGCCCTTGGAGCATTTTTGTGGCCCTCCTCTGGACCTGACATAACAGGTTAAGATTCCAAAGATTTTTTTACTTTGTGGACCTCCCTTAGTTTTTCATGTATTAGTTCATGATAAAATCATAGAATGTTAAGGGGTTGGAATGGACCTTACAGATCATCTGGTCCCAACCCCCCTGCCATGGGCAGGAACACCTTCCACTAGGCTCAAGGCCTTATCCAAACTGGCTTTGAATACTGCCAGGAATGGGGCATCCACTGCCTCCCGGGGCAACCTGTTCCTGTGTCTCACCACCCTCACAGTAAAAAATTCCTTCCTAATCTGTAACCTAAATGCCCCCTCTTTCAATTTGTAGCCATTGCTCCTTGTCCTATCACTACAAATCCTGATGAAGGGTCCCTCTCTGGTTTCCTGGTAGGGCCCCTTCAGATACTGGAAGGTTGCAATGAGGTGTCCACGCAACCCTCTCTTTTCCAGGCTGAACAGCCCCAGCTTCCACAATAAAGAATGTCAATTCCATCTCTTCTCAAGCTTTCCTATCCTTGAGGCCCCCAGGGTGAACGTTGTCCAGGAGTATGGCCTACTTTGTCTTGCATGACAAAGAGAAGTCAACAAGGAGGAATTCTCTGACCATGTGAATGTTGTTGCTCTGGGTGTGTTAAGTCATTGGATTCTTTGGGCTCGTCACTAGCATATTTGGAATTTTGAAGCAAAGTAATAAAACCTCTAAATATATAAAGCTGATGAATGTGCTGAGCATTTCTAGTAGAAATTATGAAGAGCAGTAAAAGTTTCCTGAGGAATTTTTCTTAACTGGGTAACAGGATTTTTTATCATTAGTTATTTGGACAATGTATTACACTCGGTTGAAATTAAATAGGTGGTTTTTTGCCTAAACCCCTTTTGTTAAAACCTGAGGAATTCCTGTTTCAGTACTCTTTCAGGGGTGACTAAAGTGGAAGATCTACTGTTGATACAGGGCTTTTTGAGCATTTTTTTTAAAGAACATTGGCAGCAATTTTAATGGCATAGTACTTTATTCAGAGGTTGTTATTACTCTGTTTCTTAGAAGAATGATGCTAATCTGCCTTTGTTGAACACTAAACTTTTTATCTTCCATAGCACTACAAAGTCCTAACATGAAAGAACTTTTTGCTCTGAAAATAATTAGTAACTTCAGACTTCTCATTGTATTTTAGGAAGCTGAGTAACTTGTGATCGTTATTGCTGTGGCATCTAAAATGATGAAAATAATTATGGAAAGATAGAGGCTGTAGATAAAGTTTTTTATTGGTAACAAAGCATATTAAAAAATTGAGGAATTAAACTTTACATAAAAATACCTTACAAATCATGATAAATATTTTGCCTCGTCATCTGAACAATTACATAAATATTCCAGTATTGTCTAATATTGTAAATGCATTTTTTGGTAGTTTCAACACACATTCCAGGAATCACCGCTTCTACTCCTATTATTTTACTGTCTTGTTTATGCTAAAGTCTCTGTATTATTTGTGTCAACTGCCTGTAGCAGGGACTGACTTATTTTAATGATGAAAAGGTTGATATGTGATAATATTCAGTTCTTTTGCCAAACTTGCTCTCTGCTAATTTAATAGTCTGGTCTCTGCCCTGTGGGCAGTACTGTATGGATAGTTTCCTGCTGAAGTTAGTGGAGCCTCGTGGGGTGCCGGATGTGGCCTGATGGTTCTTGTAGCTGTGTTTGTAACTATATAGAAATGTTGAGTGTAAACGTAGACAGTAGCGTTGTGTAATGAATGCCGTTTTCTTTGTCACTGGTACCAGACACCTCGTTGTCCTGTATGACCAGTACTGCTTATTCACTATTCCATTCTTTTCTCCTTCTTCTGCCATTTGTTCTACTGCTTACCAAGTGATTTATGCCACGGCAACGTCAGGATGCAGTATCACTTGGATGTTAAAAACTGCTGCTGAAACCCCGGTTGTCTGTAATTCAGTAAAATACATTGTACAAAATTTTTCACAACGTACATTGCTATTTACCTCTCTCATTTTGCAGTGGAATTGTTTATGACTCAACTTCTTTACTGTCAGTTTTGGAAAATTAAAGTGATCATTTACCAAAGGTGGGTTTTTTCCTGCATAGCCAGTTGGTAAAAATAGCAATTTTAAGGAGTCTTTTTCCTCTGTTTTAGTATCAGAGATGCAGGCTCTGGGACAGATTGCACGAAGAGCACATCAACGCAGGACGAACGGTTCAGGTAAGGATATGAAAGTGGCTGTGCTACAGGTGGGATTAAATTACATACATAGTTCTGGTTATCTCAGGGGTGGGCTTTCAGAGAGACATGTATTTGACAAGCACACAGTTTTGCTTTACTTCATTTAAAAGGTAGGAATTTCCTAATTGTGTCCTATGAGACAAATACAGTCAGAAATGTTTCCGTATTCTGGAAGAAGCAGAAGTTGGGCGACTGTCATCTTTTGCAAACTATCCTCTTAGTTTATTAAATTAGAAGACAGCTATTGCAATAAGGGATGCTACTAATTTTAAAGCATGATTTCAGACATAGAGGACATCTGGACTACTAGTTTGGTGTGCACATCTGTTGTTACGTGCATGATATTATCAAGGGAGGAAATACCAGCACATTTGTCAGCATGGACGTCGTCTCAGTGACTTCATGCATAGTCATCCATAACTCAGCACACAGGGAATCTTACACTGTTTCTAAAAATACCTGTGTCTTGATGAAAATGATGCAAGGAGCTCAGCCAAACATCAACTAAATAGCACACAGCCAAAGAAGATTATCAGTACAGAAGAACACAATGAGCAGATCTGCAGCACAAAGTTTGCTGAGGCAGGAATAGCATCTAGTGGCTGTAACAGCTGCACTGCCGATATTCTGGGGACAGATGTGTGCTGACCAGGAGAGGCATCTTGTGTTGGTTTCGTAGGTGTTGTTCAGAGGACCTGTCTTTGCTACTGTAAGTGGCCTACACTGCATGTAGACAAGCAGGATTTGCCTACGCAGATGTCACAGTCCTGAACCAGTGCATCTCACAGTTCTAATACTGTAAATTCCCATGTTTGTTTCAGTGTCTTACTGACTCTTGTGGGAAATTAGACCAGACTAAAAATGAAAAAAAACCAAAAACAACTCAGAAAGAAGAACTTAATCCTGATTGAACAACAGAATTAGATGGTAGGGAGAGATGGAATTATGTGTCTTTTTTGAGGAATTGAAGGTGTTAATGAGCTTTCTGTTTAGTGTAGATGATACGAAGTTGCACATGAAATCCAGTTGATTTTTCTGCTAATTGGAGGTTTGAGTGTTTATTTTGATTTTTCACCAAGTACTTTTGAAATTTGAATACAAGTTTATTCTTTGTATTCAAAGAGTCTTCCAAAGGTGGAAGTTCTATTAAAACAATGGCATTTTAACAGGTATGGTGTAGTAAGCACGTGTTTTCTTATGTCTGTTCTCTCATCTCTTTTCACATCTGAGTTGTGGAAAGGCTTCTTTTGTAAATTTAAATTATCAGTATCATTTCTTTAACAAGACAAAAATCTATCAATAATTAGAGAAAAAATAATTGTGTTGAAGATGTTATTTTTAGATATTTTAAGTGCTTTAATAAGAAAACTGCTTATTTGTCTCGAGAAACATTTATATTTGTCTTGAATCTAAAGCTTGCTGTTTTCACTCTCAGTCAAAATAAATTTTCTTCCATTTTATTTAATGTTTATTGCTTCTAGCTCTGGATACAGATCTAGATGCATTAAAGTGGTTCACATTCTGATACCCGGAGAGCAGAATAAGTATCTGGGTCCATGCAAGAAGAGGAGACCAAGCTCTTTGTTTTAATTAAATACTTAGGAGTCTGGAGTACTTGATAATGAATTATATGACATGTAGAATGTGTTTGCTGTAAGCTGTTTAAATGTTTACCAATGGACTTGTGATCTGTTTGTTTGCAAAGAAATCAGATTAATTATTGTGATACCAAATGTTCTCTGCAGCACACACTTTGCTCTCAAAATTAGATGTCGTAAAAATACATTAGGAATCCCTAAGTCAATATTGACCCAAGGCATCCGCCACAGGTTTTAGACAAATATATGCACAGCCATTCTACATTTAATCCATGTGCACATAATTAGCCATTTTTCTGAATTTTCAGTTTACCCAGAATAATTACTTCTGTTGTACTTTTGATGATGGTCAAAATTATAATAGAAGTATAGATGAGTGTAAATCTATTGCTCTGCTTTCGGGTGACAGGGTGCCACATTAAAAACTTCTATAACTGAAAGAGAAAAAAACAGATAAATCTTTGCACAGGGCATGAAGAGACCTTTTCAGAAATATTGAGAAAATAGCTCTTGTATATCATGTATTAGTTTTTCTGAATGTGTTCTTGTATATTTTCATTTTTAGGGACAGTCCACGGACTTCTTAAAATGTTAGGGCCTGAATGAATTTGTGGTTTTCTAGGCTTTGCCCACATACATGCTGGCTGTACCACACAATTAGTTAATTATTGCAAGGTTTAAGCTAGTTTCAGTGAAATGGCAGTATTTTGTTGTAACATCTAAGGACTGCCCTGATCATGCCCATGGTGAGAGGAAGGGAAATGCTGCAGTTACCAGAGAGGAAATAAGACATTAAACCAAAAAAAAAAAAAAAAGGAAAAATGCGGTGGATGAACAGTCTGGCTTTAGTGTGTGTTCAGCCCACAAAAAGAGACTCTGTTGTGCAAAACAAATTTAGGCAGATATGGTCTCTCCACTGTGTTGCTCCAACATGGAAAGCTGCTTGAAAAATGCTAATCTATTTCTTTTTTTTCTTTTTCACTTTTATGATTTCTAGTTCAGCTGAAAATGGTTTACAAGTAAAAGATTGTTTCTGATCGGCTCTTTTTTTGCATAAATCTTCAAAGCTCGGTTGTATGGCTCAGGTCTTCTGTAACATCTCTAAAATGATCTTCAGATTAGGTACCTCTCTGGCATACAGTGTGGATATTCTGTGAGGGCATGAGGAGTACTGTAGAGAACTTTATTTCTGCAGGAGATTGATTGTGGTATCAGTGAAGGATCATATAAAATCAGCTCATTACTGCAGCCTGTGGCCATCTGCAGGGTAAAGATATCCTTAAACTCAGAGTTCCTTTGACCTAGGCCGAGAATTTTGTAAGACTTGAGGGACACAGAGTCGAATTGAACTGATTGTGTGGTAGTGATCCAAAAAAGCCAAATAACTTAGTGGGATATATAAACGGGAGAGCAGTCAGCGTGGTGTCTCCTACAATCTCTTTGGTCAGCAGCAGTAGGATCCCAGGTAGAATAGTCAGACCAGTTTGGGCGCCACACTTCTACGGAAGGCATGAAGTGAATAGGGAGAGACCAGTGAATGCAGTCAGAAACTGAGAAAGCAAGACTTCTTGTCAAGATCAACAGATTAGTTATTTTGCCCAAAGAGCACCTGACAGCATCGTACTGTCTGTCTGCAAACGTGGAGAGGATGGTTGCAAAGAGGGTAGGGCTTGTCTTTCCCTGTTTTGAACAGAGAGGATTAGAAATAGGTGGTTGAAACAGAGGCCAGAGAGACTTCTGTTAGACATACAGAAATGCTGTAGCATAATGAATTCTGGCAGTGTGGTATGGAGGACATTGTAGTTCTTCATGAAGAAATAATATAGGGGCAGCAGATCATGCATTGAAGGGATAACTTCCCAAGGTTTTCACCAGTTTTATTTTCCTACAGTTTTTGTGAGAAAGCCATTTGAAACAAAGATTGTTGTTTGGTTTTGGAAGTTGATGGACCAAAATTGCTTATAAAGAAAAATTCCATGTCTTTTGGGTTGAATTTGGAGAGTTCGAAACACAGGAGTCCCCACAAAGGAAAAGAGAATTTTGTATTACCTTCCTCGCTAAATAAGCTTGGTTTTAAAAGTGCATACAGTTGGGATGAGAGCAGTACACCTTTATGCTCTACCTAGAAATTAAACTGTGCCATTAAAATTATTAGGAAAAGAAGTCACAGTCATTTGCATATTCATAACATTTATGATGTTACACCCTGGTGAGCTCCTGGGATGTATCTCCTCGCAGCAGGGCTGAACTTTCTTGCTAGGCTGAATCCCTTCACCTTCTGTTTAATTGACAGTAAGTGGAACAAGAGTCCTCTCTTCAAAACCACAAAGGAAGAGCTACTAAAATTAAATTTCACTAAATACGTGAATATCATCATCCGATTCCTCCATCTTCTTGCTCAGAAATATCTCTCTTTGATCAGCAAGGTAATAATCAACAGTGGAAGTGAGGAGCTGGTATAGCCATTTCTTAGGGTGAGCAGTTCATACCTCCTGAAGCTTCTGTTCAGGTTCTGTGCAAACTCCCATCAGCCAGCTGTGTTGTGTTGGTCACTGCACAGGACTTGTAATTTGCCCCAGCAGCAGCTGCAGTGGTACAGATCCCAAGCAGAGCTATGTTTTAACTCAATTTCAACTGCAAAATTCTCCTTTTTCTGTAGAAGAAGCTGCTGTGGAACCATTATTATCTCATCCCAGACTCTGTTGTCACTGTTTCACAAATTTTGTTTGATGTGTCTTTTTTTTTTTTGTCTCCATTGTGGCCAAAGACAGGATAATAATAATTTTGTTTCCTGAAATGAAACAGCAGGATGAACCTTGGTCCCCTGCTTATAATTCTCAGAAATTAGATAATTAAGTGTTGTGTCTAGATAGTCCCATTTTGTTTCTTAAATGAAATTCCAAGATTCTATAAACCCAAGAATTCTGGCACATGGTGCACTATGACAGTGGTGACATTCTCCTTTTTTCAGTACTTAGGGGCAGACCATGGGGGGAAGATACCAGGAAGAGTGAGGTAAACTGAGATGAGAAATGTATGAGGAAAGTTACTGGCTACTGCGTTTCTAATTCAACTCAGTGTTTTCCAGAGTTTTTTGGGGTTTTTTATCTCCCTGTTTTTAAATTTGTCAATCAGTGGTTTTACCTGAGGTTAGCCTTGAATAATGCAGCCTAATTTGGCTAATAGTGCTCTTAATGTAAGCATACAATATAATTAATCTAATCTTAGTAATTTGACACATGATTTTAACGAATCAATAGTTCTTTCTTTGGAAGCTTGTGCAATGTTACTTCAACATGTTGTTACCTCAACAGTGTTGTTCAACATGTTACTTCAACTCCTTCCTTCTTCTCTAATTATATGTTCTACTTTTTTTTTTCATAAATATTAAAACCAATTCATTCCACACTAGTGTATATAAATAAAATTAGTTCCATCTAGTTCTTGCTTTTCCACATAGGCAGTTTTGCCTTCCCAAGGCATTACCTGTACCTGGTTTGTATTCTGGAAGAAAACCTTTCTGTTTCTGACCACTCATTGGTGTCAATCCATTCTTCTGTTCTGTTGTGAGAAGACTATTCAAAACAATTGGTAAATAGTGCAACAAAGAATAGAATTTTTTGTATCATTGTAATGTAATGCAGAGAATATATTTTTATTACAGTCTTATTTTTTTATAATTAGATCAAAACTCTGTTCTAAAACAATAAGTGTTATAATTTAAACTGTAATTTTCTTCTTTTCATTTGTAGGAAGAGAAAATTTGTGTGCATTTTTAGATTTTAAAAGCCCTGGCAATAAAAAAAACCTTGAATGCAGAAAGAAACTTACCTTATGGGAAATGCCTGCGCACATACTCTTCTTGGTAGCTGTGAATAGTTTATATCTTCTCAAAACTCCTGTAACTAAAGAAATATTTCTATTTGATATTCCAGTCAAACAAATATATTTGTTCTTCATCTGAAAAAAAAAAAGAAAAAAATAATCCTTTTTCTTTGTCCCTGAAGTCATCTTCACAAAATGAAAGTGATAGTTTTGGGGTAGTTGCGGGTTATGAATGACTGTATCCTGAGGTCCTGTGATCACCACAGTCACTTATTATTACAAAAAAAGCAAATTTTGAGAAACAGTCACTTACTTTATTTGGATATTATTGCAACTTGTGGAAGCTTGTGTAAATATTTTGGCAAAGACCTAAATTGATCAGAGAAACAGAAATAACTTCAGCAATTACACAGTGAATTAATTAGTTAAATTCTTTAATTGAAACCCAAAATAAAACAAACTGACTTGGAGAAGTGGATAAAGTACAAAATTGACAGCCAGAAAATCAAAGTAGTTGTGGTGATGGCTTCAGAAATGTTTCCTCCCTTGATCATAAAGATGATAGGTGCTTCCCAGGCACTGAAGGTGTCTGGTGTTCTCACACAGTAAACTACAAAATAACTCTTAATACTCTTGCAGCAACTCCGTGCCAATATGAGAGAGATGGAGAAACTCTGTTTGCGAGTCCGGCAGGAAGACATCCCAGTTCTGCAGAGAATGATAAATCCCATTAAAGAGGAAGCTTCAGCTGCCATTAAGGACTTCCTGCAGCTGCATTCTGAATCTGCAGAAGAACTCAAAAGGCAACTCAAAGGACAGGAGGATGCCTCTTTAACCAGATCTGCAACTCTAGGACAAGGTAGTAGAATTTAATTTCTGTATTTATTGTATCTCTGTCATTGTGTCCAGTATGCAATTTCTCTGACCAGATATAAATGAAGTAAACAAATGAGATTTCAGGTGAGGAGTATTGTTAATGAAGAAGTAGATTTCTTTCCCTACACGACACTTTTGTCATGACATGCGACTGAATTTTTATAAGCAGAAAATGCTTAAGTATCTTTAAAAATTAAACATCTGTGGCCTTCCATGAGAAAGATCCTGTAGCCTTGGATCTTGAAATAGTGGACTGTTCATAGGAAGCAGAATACTTACATTCAAGTTTCAAGGTAGCTTGGCTTCCTTTCCCCTCCCCTGCAAATCACTTGATCATGTGCAAATAATCATTTTGGCCATTTTCATTAAATTACTGAAGAAATACTAAGGAGATTTTTATATGACAGACAGTGTAATACAGCATTGCTGAAATACATGGAAAAGAGGAGCAAGTCTCTAGGTAAAGAACATCTCTTCCTGTAGCATTTTAACTTGGTAACTGACAAGAAAGAAGAAAAGAGTATAAATCCATTTAAATAAAACATTTTGCAAACACACTGTGGCATGCTAGAAGTCAGACATGTTTGCTGGTCTTCCCTTCTTTCTGTGTAAAATGTCTTTCAATCCTTGTTCTACCATTCTGTCTTCAGAAGTCTGTATTGTGCCCTGGTGCTGGCTGGTGTTCTCTCCTAATGATCTGTGAGAAAGTTGGTTACATCAGGATTAAATCCCTCCATGTATCTGTAATTAGTTTGATTGCTGCAGTAGCAGTATTACTTAAAATGATTTGAGCATTTCATGTGTCTTAAAATCCAAAGAGCATTCTTAGTCAGTGGCACTGTAGAAGAACCTGCTGTCAGATTTGATTTCATGACCCTTCTTGTTGCTGCATGCAGAACTACAAGAACCCTTTCAAGTGTGGTTAACAAGCCAGTGAGCCTCGTGGTTGAGCAGGGAGAAAAGTAGATTCGACGACCGGGCTTGCTTTCAGGAATGTCACGTGCAGTAGTATCAGAAAACCTTGTGAACATCAAGATATATCAAATACAGAGTCACAGAACTGTTTGGGTTAGAAGGGACCCTTCGACGATCATCTAGATCCAAGCTTCCTGCCATGGACAGGGACACCTCCAACAGACCAGGCTGCTCAGAGCCCCATCCAACCCGGCCTTGAACTCTTCCGGCGGTGGGGGCATGCACAGCTTCTCTGGACAGCCTGTGCCAGTGCCTCACCACCCCCACTATAAAAAACTTCTCTCTTCTTATAAGGCCAACAGAAAAGACTGAATTGGCTTCTGACATACAGATCTTGACCTCTTCAACACCTTCAGCATGTTGTAGTTGGTTCTTCAGTAGTTTGTCCTAGTATCTTTGCGGATTTCAAAGTCTCTCTCTTGCAGTCTTCTGGGACCACCTTATTCAAGTTCTCAAAAATATGCTTGAAATTTCAGAGGCTGTTTCTTAAATATGCTCTAGAGTGAATTTCATCAAACCCTCAGACCCTAAATAGGCCTAGCTCATCTAAATATTTTTAACCTCTTCTCTTTGTTTCTGCCTCTCTCTCTTTTTCTTTCTTATTTAAGTTAATTGCATCAGATATCTGCTTAAAGCTACCTTTTTATCTGGCAATGCACTTAAACGTCCTTGGTCTTCCTCTAACTTCAAAAACATTCACAGAAACTTCCTTGTTACCATTTATGCGTCTTGGTAGTTGCTACGTATTTATGTCCTGGTTTTTCTGATATTAACTTTCTGTGCTTATATTTTTCTTTGTACTCATATTGTGTGTCAAATTCTTGACATCCAGGGCGTTGAAGAGCTCTTGCTGAAGCCATAAACATCTTCCTTGCAATTGTATCAGGACAATTTGGTATCATCTTCAGTGTAGCCTTTTTTTTAGTGTCTGCCAGAAATTCTGCAGTCCTTTATCTTTGAGAAACTTCTTCCACATAATTTCTATTAATTTTACCCAATTTGTTGACATCTCTTTTGTGGGGAGCTCACTGTCTTCAATATTCAGTGAATCCCTCCGTATATATTAGCCATTACTTTCAGTCTCTTTGTGAGCTCTTCTCTTATGATCAGAACTAAATTTAAGATATCTTTTCTCTTGGTGACTTTCTGCAGTTGTTCCCAGTACATTCCAGTATTTCATTGGAAAGGCCTTGTCCTGGCTTACTGCTTTACTTTTTTACACAATACATAGGTGGCAAATGGGAACTAGAGTTTAATTTCAAAGAACAGGACTGCTTCTGGAATCTGGAATACCTTTGAAGTACAGAGGACATTGAGTGTAACAGCACTTGAGAAGGACAATAAATTGATCAGAAAGATGGGGAGGAGAGGAACAGAAAAAATATTACTGGAATGACAGGCATCTGCTAGTCTGCTCAGGAATGTGGAAATAATTCACCCCATTTAAACTGAAACAGACAGACAGGCAGACAACTAAATACAATTAAACAGATTTTTTTTTTCAAGTTTGCCTGCCTGTGCAAGCAGCCCTGTTGAATTGCTAACCCAGACACAGTGTATTGCCTATTCTTTTGTGCTTAGAGGCTGCAGTCCTGAAAGGAAATCTTGGCTGTTGATCTTAATCAAAGGAGGTTCAATACGTGCCCGTTCTTTGTAGCATGTTGCTTCCCATCTGGTAGAGAAGGAAGGAGTTTACAAATTCAAATCTCCCATTTAGAAGGCATGTCAGTGATATGATACAGTCCCTTCCCCCATTCACCATCCTCAACTGAGGGCAAATAGAAATGGAATTTAATTGCATATTAAACAAATATTAACAAAAGGTGAGACTCCACTCTTAAAATTACTAAAATCTTTTAAGCAACATATTGAATCTTCCACAGCATTAGATTTTTATCTCAAGTGTAATGAGGTGTAAAGCTCCTCTGTGAAATCTGCAGAGGTGTTTTGTATTATTGTATTTCTGTGGAGATGCTGTATAAATGAACTGGTGGAGTCACTTCCATTCTCAATTCTATTAAAAGTGGTTAGACTTGATAAAAAGTGAAGTAGTGAATATAAATTTCTTACTCATATTTTCAGCCCAAATGTGACCACCTCTTACCCTTCTTCTTCTTTACCTTAGTTTTTTAAAGTGAATAAAGAATTTTTGTGAGGAATTTTTTCTCACTGATTTTTAGTTATTACAAAATGATAACATGTAAACCTGCTTACAGTTTTAATTTCTCTTGAATGTGTGTCATGCAAAACTTTGGTATCATTTATACAGTTTCAAGGACATGCTTTTCTACAGTAGGTTGGCAGAGATTGTTAGGAACAGACCAGAGCAAGATCTTGGGAGGAGGCAGTTTTGCTTAGTGAGGTTTTTATTTTGCTTTTGAATTATGAATATTTTAATTTTAACCAACTTAGCATGCATGTGGCTGTTTAGGGAAGAGTATGCCTTTCTGGGGAAAAGAAACTTGATTTTGAAATAGGATTGTGTAGGATTGAAATGAAATAAAATCCTCAAAACCAGTGATAAATGTCAGAGTATGTGGCAGAACAGTTTTCTCAAAAAATGCACGCATTTGGATATATAATTAATTATATTGAAAAGGGGAAAGCAGTATTTTAGAACTGAATATACAACATTAATTAATCTGAGGTTATAAATCAAAAATACGTTCTGGAAGAACAGGTGATGATTGTAGAACATAAAGTGCCTCCCATGTCTGGATTCTTAAAGGAAAAGGGGTAGAAATAATTAGAAAGAAAAACAAGCCCAGATTAAGCCCCCAAATTGCTTAGTGCATTCGTGTTACTCTGCTAACTTAGTAATTATGTCTAAATATCAACTTCATTGATGTTAGACTTTTACTGAGCTGAGAGTAGGAAGATTGGGTCCTTAATCTGAGATACTGAGATATTGGGATAAAAATGTTGAGAAATGGACAAATGTTATGAAAATGTATCATTTTTATTTTATCTTAAATTAATTCCATGAATAAGCATGCACTGTGACTGATTTTTTTATGAATATTATTATATTTATTTGTTTTCCATTGGTCATATCTGTTGTTGTAACAGTTATATAATATTATTATCGTACCTTGGCACAATCATTGTTTCTAAAGATTTTAATACAGTATTTACACTTTAGTATTGTTAGACATACCTAACCAGCCTTCCCCATGATACAGCTTTCTCTTGGGACGGCCTTCCCAAGGAAGGAAACACCAGTGTCCTACTGAAGGAGCGATCTCCCTTCAGAAGTTGAAGTTGTTTGAATTGAGATGATCGTTGCACTGTGTTTACATACACACATTCTCCAGTCTGCCTTTCAGACTCCCAAGCTCTTCCTCAGTCCTTGTATTGACAAGCCAAACTTGCTTGTTATTTTTCTTTATTGCCACTCAATTTGTTGTCCACAATTACACACATGTCCGTGACATCCGCAGTGGCTCCAGAGTGGGCTCTGACTGGAGGAGGTGTGTGTGTGCCTGCCCATTGTATCTGCTCTCCCCAGTGCCACCTCACTGTCATTCCCCATTTTTAACACCATACTTTGTCCTAACGTATTCTGCATTAGTCCAGGTGATTTAGGGAGGAACATACTTGAGAATATCTCCTGTGCAGCACGGAGCTGCAAATGTCTGCCATCCTCACAGTACCATTTACCCAACTGATCCAGCATCCAATGCTGGGCACCATGTTACTTGGGTTTCACTGCTTTTGCTTTGAAAGCTTTTTCCTCCAGCTTCTTTTCGTTTCCAGTGGCTGAAAATCAAACCAGTAGCATGATAATCAATCATAAAATGAATAACTGTCTGTTCAGTTTTGGGAGCACAGCATTTTTGTGTGTCATACGTAAACGAAAAGTTTTTGTCCCAAGATCAGTTTTCTTAGCCTGGTCAATACAAAATGAATTAAATGACCTTGAATTCAGGAGTATGATTCAGTATCATTTCAGGACTGGTTGTGAAAATGTGCTGATAGAAATGAATCTATTTCTTTGTCAGTAACATCCTTTTAAGAAACTGTGTAGTGCTGTAAGACTTCTCCCTATACGATCATTTTTGGGGTTGTTGCTTAGCTTGAATTAGGTTAAGTATCAGGTTACCCTTGGGAGACTTTGAGTGAGAAAGTTTGCACACCACCTGCATCCTGGTTCGGTGAGTTTATTTATAAACATCATGTTTCTCATTCAGAAACTTTATATAACACGGAAGTGAAGGATGGCTCCCAAAGTTTAATCCAGATCTACTCCCGCCTTCCGGAAATACCTCAGGAAGAAAATGCAGCCGAGTCCTGGGAAAGTTTAGAAGGGGTATGTTGGAACTCCCTCCCTGCCATGTTGGTGCTCCTGGTTTTAGCAACTATCACAAAATAACTTTTGTTTTTTATTTGCAGGATTTGATTGAGCTCAGCCAGTTGGTGACTGAGTTTTCTCTCTTAGTCTGTGTAAGTATTAGTTCTGCATTCTGCCCTACAGAGTCTCCTACAAAAACAGGGTGAATAGGTAACTCCTAGGTGGGGACGAAAAAAGCTGAGGATGTGTCTCTCCTGTGATTCAGGCTCTGCCAAGGCGACACTTTGAGGAGGCAGCAGTGTCCTCTTTCAGCACTAGTGCTGGGAGTTGCTCCCAAGTTCTTGTCACTGGAGCAGCTACAGTGTTCCAGCCAGTGTACATGGCACGAGCTGAACCTTAGCAGAAGCTCTACAGTGTTGACTGCAGACTTCTACCAGGTCCTATTCGTTTTCACAATTTCTAATTGTAATGGTGGTGACAGCTTTCACTGCACAGGGTGTGTGTTTGTCAGGTACCTTTTCTCACTTAATCAGGAGTGCTAGAAAAATCATCGCCTTTATCATACCTTTTCTCTGCTCTCACAGCACTGCCAAAATGTCGGTTCCCAATGTTTAGTTCTTCCCATGCCACAGGCAATTTAAATGCACAATTCTCATCTCCTAGGAGAGTTCTTTAATCTCCTTGCTGTTGGGTTAGTAGGGGTAAATAACCTAGCTTCTATGCTTTCTGCTGAGTATGTGCTGCTTCATCTATACAAAAAAACCCAAGTGAGAACCATTAGACTGGAGAGGGACTGCAAAAATGTTCATTCACTCTTCTAAAGGTTAAAGGAAGAGGTCCTTTTCCCAGGACTTCCTGGATTTTGCACTTAACCATCATTAGATGTAATAGCATGCATCTAAGGTGGGTGGACTGCGTAGTAGATGAATACCAGAGCTGGTGCACTCAGCAGTTTCTGAATTAGAAAGAGGCAAAAAGTTCAGAATACCTTTTATTTTAAGCTGAAAATCAGCCATCTCATTATTTGGTGACATAAAACAGCCTGCATACTGCTGAGATTAAAATAAGAACAAACAAACCCACAGACCCCTTTATCTTCTGCTCCGGTGTTCCCTGGGAGAGACTGCAGGGGAATCTGACTGACTGCATTTGGAGAAAGGATGGAATGTTTTTGTAAAATCAAACAGTAAAATACAGAGCAACATCAAGTATTTTTTCAGTGCTGTCACTATTTCTGAAGTCATTGTTCTATAATGTCATAATTAAACACTTCTGCTTAGATTTCTTGATGCAGCTTTCTATGTTGGAGTTGGTACTGATCTTATAAATGCCCTTTATAGAATTTTTTTTTTGAATGTGAGACTCAGCAGGAAACAAAACAGGCTAGTTTAGAGTATTTTTCCTTTTGGAATGTGAATTCCTCTATCTATAGAAAAGATTTAGGAATCATATGTTTTGAGTTGTTTTCTCTAACTGCGGCAAGACATTGTCTAATATCCACCCCATAATATTACTTAATAGTTTAGATTTTTTTAAAGTAAGTCTGTAGTTTCAGCAGAGTGTATCAGATGCTAATCATGGAGCACCACTAAGGCTGCCGGGTGCAGATGAAAGCTGCTGTGGGGCCCTGATTACAGGCATTAAAATGGTGTGTATTGGCTCACTGCTGCTTCCCAGCAGGTTACCTCACTCATAATTCCTTTGCATCTAGTCCCAGCAGGAGAAGATTGACAGGATTGAAGACCACGTCAACAGTGCTGCTGCGAATGTTGAAGAGGGAACCAAAAACTTGGGAAAGGTAGGGATCTGCTCCTGCTGGTGAATCAATGGTGCTCTACCTCCCAGCCACCCTCTGTATTAACCCCATTGATCTGCCGTCTTTAATGCTGAGGGAACCAGCAATTAAGGAAATAAGGAAGAAATGACCCACAGGTAGCAGGGGAAAAAAAATCAATCTCTCTTGTAATTTTCTATCACATCCAGGCTGCTAGAAAATACAGTTATTTAATTTGGGGGGGGGGGCTTTTTAAACACTGTACTGATGGTTACTTTGGTTTACCTGCAAAGACAAGTGCAGTCGGTGACTGGCTCACAAGAATCACATAAACATTAAACAAGAGGCTGATGATAACCTGTCATTTCCATCCTGTTCCATGTCAGTTGCTAAATAAACCCCAAAGCTGGAGTCAGGCCCATCACTGAAAAGTCTGAGCACTTTCTCAGTTTCTGATTTGATTTAACAATGGTGACCAGGTAACACCCAGTGGACACAGCAGCCAGAACCACATGAAAGGACCTGGTTCACAACTGCATACACAAGCTGATTTTGAATTGGTTTTAGCATGTTCTGTCATACTTTTTTAAAATACTAATTTGTAAAGTTTATTTATCACTGAGCATTCAAGTCATTGCCAAGAGCAGTGAGGGGAAAATGCACATTGCCACAGGCAAGTATTCTAACTACTTTTTTTTTTCCTTTACAGGCTGCAAAATACAAGCTGGCAGCTCTGCCTGTGGCAGGTGCAGTCATTGGTGGAGTGGTGGGGGGTCCTATTGGTCTCCTTGCAGGCTTCAAAGTAGCAGGAATTGCAGCTGCACTTGGTGGTGGGATTTTGGGCTTCACAGGTGGAAAATTGATACAAAGAAAAAAACAAAAAATGATTGAGCAGGTCTCTTCCAGCTGTCCAGAGCTTTCTCACCAAAGTGCCAAAAAATCCAGCTGAAGTATAGATTCATTATGGCCAGGAACAACAGTGCAGTAGCTGAGCTAATGACAGACTTGCAGCCTTACGCTTTACATACAAGGCTGAGATGTGTGAATTTTGATGACAGTTCTGTTCCTTAGGAGGGCTGAAACAGTCGTGTCAGAATTTCTCTTTTCAGACATGGTGACATCAGTCCTTTGAAAATTATATGGATAACTTTTAATTACATAATTCTTAGGTAAGCTATATTCACAGCTGTAATGATGGGTGACAGGTGCTTCATGCCAAATTTGCACAAACTGTCTTGCAGACAATGCAAAGAGATACTTGGAAAATCCTAGCGCTTTCCCATGAATGCCATGAGAAGCTGGAGCTTTTATTGTAGTGCTCCAAAGAAAAGGAAATAAACGCCATCAATCTTTCACAGTCATAGTATTTTAAATTTACTTTAATTTATCTGGATTCCCAAACTCTTCCTGCGATTCCCCAGGCTATGACTATGCCTGTTCAGTAGTGCACAGGGAAGCATGGGCTGTCGTAAAAAAAGGTGAGAATGCTGGGTGAGCAAAGTGGAAGAAAGTTATGTTTATATCACATCTGCCTCCATCAGCCGTATCAGATCAGCACTGGAAGCAGCTTCTCCTCTTTCCAGGCACCTGTTTTTAATTTGTGAACTCCTCACCTTGCTCAAAGTGTAGTTATAAATTAAACAGTCTAAGCAGCAACCCTGCAGCACTGCTACTGGAGGGTAGTAATTTTCCATAGCTGTTCAGCTCCTTGCCTTGTCCTGAGAACACCATACAGGATGAAGAGCCAAGCTCTGGCATCCTGAACCTGAAGCCTCACATTGCTGAAGCAGCACTTAGTGCAAGATGTTGCCCTTGCTTCTCCTGGGGCCCAGAGTGCCCTGGTGGGAGAGCTGAACAGCTTCCCTGGAAGGCAGTGCTGCAGGCAGGCCCACTCCCTCCACAGGCCATTGTCCCTCAGGGGGTGGTGTGAGGCCCCAGGTCAGCGGAGAAGCAGCGAGGCCCCTTCATGGTGCCGGGGTGAGCTGGCAGCCCCAGAGGCTGGGATGGGGTCAGAAATATCAGTCTGATACAGCTTACAGTGTTCCACCCTTGTTTGGGCAGCTGCACTCCAGTACCAAAACGTCTGCTTGCACTCACACTGCAGAGTAGCTGCTCAGCCTATTCAAGATTTTGGGACATGCTGTGGAGCCTGTATGGGGTGAGATGCTGGCAGTGCTTTTGCTCGCTTTCTATAGTGGACACCTGTTATCTTACCCTCCTTAAGAAGCCTTTTGCTTCTGAGCTTCCATTGTTAAATACAGAAGTGTTAATGTGTTGTTATTGTCATATAACTGTACAGTTGTCACATAATCTACTGTTCAGCACATGGTCCTACCTCCACCCTTTCAGGACTCTTCCCACGGTACTGCTGCTACTGTTTGGGGAACAGATATTGAGGCTGGGAAGCCACTTTTTAAAGTTTTTAGTTTGGTCGATTCATCCTGAGCTCTGCCTTAGTCATTTTCTTTAGGTGCTCACTGAAGTCAGTGTTGAGATAAGGCTCCCTAGCAGGGAACGCTGTCCAGGGAATACTATTTTGTACTATAGAAAGAGCTCCCTTTCAATAACCAGTACTTTTGATATCATCACTGGAAATCACTGTCTGCTGATGACAGATGATGAGGTTTTGTGCCTACAGACGTTGTAAGCAACTGTTAGTTACAGCACAAATAACTTCTGAGCAGTTCCTCCTTACTACTTTTAAAATACTGAAATTGCTATCAGGCAGAGCATTATGTCTATTTTAAGTAGGTCTGAGATTCAGGGAAATAATGTGTGCAAGAATAGTTTTCACAAGTAATTGCAGACATTGTCAAAACTGCACGTGTCGAAGCCTCGGTGCCTGCACTGGTAAAATCAGCTGGAGTGCAAAACATGACCTGAGTAATTCAGCCCATTTGCTCCTGGCAGGCAAAAAGCCCTTTCCTTTCAATGCATCTGCTTTGGATGTAAACACAGTTAATGAGCTTGTAACAACTTCATAGCAAGGATGTTCATTCCTTTGATATTTATTTTTTACATTTAAAGGAAGACACTAAGGAAAAAAGTGTTCTTAATCAGAAACTGTGATTGATCCTTTGTATGATTTTCAAATGCTCTCTCTGCTTTCCTGCTATATGCTGTGAAACCTTGTGCATTTAAATGACAATGTGGTGGACTCCATCCTCTCTCCCCGAGCTGGAATAATGCCAGGACAATCTAAATTCATAAGACTGAATTCCTGCACCAGCTTATACAAATTCAGCTTGGTGTGGACTCATTTTATGAAGTGTCTACCCCAAAAACTATTCTTCGCCCATGTGTCTTTGCAGAAGCAATTTGAAATCATTGTGTACACACTAGATGTGGGAGACTGTTATTTAAGCTATGATGTTTTAAAATAGGTGGGTTATTTACATATGTGAAGAAACATCAGCATCTGAGTAACCAAACTAGCAATTAAATTGCTAGGCACGTTAGTCAGAAGAATTGTAAGATATAAATAATTCTTTCAGACCAAATAAAAGTTTTTGCCTACGAGACTGGTTGGAGCATTTACTGAGAACGTCAGGGTTTATTTCCTTCCAGCATCTAAAAGATTAATCCCTCTCAAATTTTATATTGTTAAAATAATTGCACTACCAAGATTTAAGAATCCTGTAATGAGTTCCCAAACACATACTTCAGCTATTGAAATATTTACAGTGACTGAAATGCATACAGGTTCCTAAAATGTCAGGTGCATTCAGTACACACATGGTAGCTCAGAAATGGACTGAAGTTCGATTGAAAACAGTTTGGAATGGTTTTGTTCCCTAAGGGGATAACTCTCATATTTTTGACAACTTCTCCTGGAAAAGCTGTGAGAAGCATTAAAGAGAGTGGGAAGCTGAGCACCAAATGGTTAAAACCACAGATGCAGCTGATCAGAGTGGAAGGGCTCAATTTGAAACACAACTTGGATTTTGAGGAGCACTTGGTTCTCAAGGCAAATTCTCTGTATCACCAGGTGAAAGCTCAAGTGTCCCTCAGCAGGATGGGCAAGCACAGCTCAGCTTAAGCTGTTCAACCCCTCTGCCTGCAAAGAGAAAAGGCACTCGAGCACCTGGTACAGCTGGGTCAGTGGTCATCAAGAACCCAGGAGAATCAAGTCCAACTCCAATGAATTCACACCAAAATTACTTGAGCATGTAACTGTCCTAAAACTGTTACATCTCTAACTGCCAACCTAGTGCTGGGATGCGAAAGCTCTGGAAACAAGTCCTTACCCTCAAAAGCAAACTTGGATTAAGGAATGGCAGAGGGGGGTCATCTCTCTCACTTTCTAGCTGAAAGCACCAGCCGCTGCCCTGCTGGGTGGAGGATGAGCATCTCTCTTCAGAAAGAGAAGTTTAGACATCTTCCACCAAACAATAATTATAAATCCCATTCCTCCAGAAATCCCAGGGAAAAATGGGAACCTCAGAGGAGTAAGGTAAGTACTTAAAGGGACCATGTAGGAATTGACTAAAATTTCAGGTGCCAAAAAACCTCCTGAAGTTGTGTAGCACCACCTGTAGATAACAAGTCTCAGCCTTAATCGATTCCAGCTGGAAGGCAGTATGACTCAGCTGCCAAAAATGCTTGATATGTGATGAGATGGAGAATGGGACAGGAGAAGACCTGGCTTTCAAGCACTTTATGTGCACTCCAAACTGCAGATTCACAAAACCAACAAAAAAGTATAGCTCTAAACAAAGCCTTGCACTACTCTTTCAGCTCCCAACTCGGCCGCTGGTTAGTCAGCTGTAGCTTAGTGTAGGTACCAGCAATTCTGTCCTCAGAAATGCTCCCTGGAAATCTGCTGTGCCTGGTGCTGCAGGGGCTTGAGTCAGGAGCCTGTCCTGGGATCAACTTTTGCCACAGCTGCACAGGACCGTGTAAGTCTCCTGTCAATAACTGAGCCAGTGGCATTGAGCTGAGGCAAAAGGATCCTGAGCAGTGACTGCCCAGGCTGGGGCACTTTCCTAAGTAAATCCAAACCCAGTGTTCCACCTGGTCCAGAGAACAAACTTGCTTCCAAGGACACTGAACCCTGGGGCCCAAGTCACAGACCTACAGTCTGTGCAGTAACTGCACTGTACAAATCCAGTACTAATTCATCTCCAGCAATGCAGCACAAATCAACAGATACCATGCCATCTAACAGTTTCTGTATGTTCACCTCACCCAGCAGCTGGAAGGTTCATTGAGAAAAGCCTATTTCTGGTGTCATGCATAACAGAAAGCCCACAAGGAAAGTGGTAATTCCTTCTTCAGAGCAGAATTCAAAGACTACACAGTAAGTAAGGCACAAACCAGGCAAAGACAGAAAATTTGCAATGGTTGTTTGAACAGTGTCTGCCAGGAAGGCAGGGACTCGGAAGGAAAAAAAACCAAAAACACCCCCAAGACTAATGGTAACATACATACGGATATAAATTTAGGACTGACAAACCCAGATGCCAGTCTAGTCCTAGTCCTCTCTTACTTTTAAAGGTTTTTTTAACATTCCTGTTCTTTTACCACAACCACGTGGGCAGCGTAACAATCTTAGCTCTGGAAAATTGGAGCAGGTCAGTACAGCCCCTGCATTCCAAATACAGCCATTGCCATCAGAACTTTTCCTCTCCTCACTTGGTATTTTAATATTCAGGATTGTTTTAATTGCTTAGACATTTACAGCCAGTAAAGCACCACACGAGATTCTGTAAAACTTTAATTTATTCCCCTCCCAAGTATCCAGAATAGAAGACCCTCTTAAGTTGGAGAAAAATGTGACAAAGAAATAGATTACCAGAATAGCTGTTCACAGAAGAAGAAAAAGCACATACTACCAAGGTTACACAGAAAACAACCCAAAAGTCCTATTTAATGGGATAGTGCAAGTTAACAGCATGTCTCTGGCAAGGATACCTTCATTTGGATTATAAAAGTTTTACAGAGTTAGATCAAGAGTCTGGATGGGTCTCTGATATTTTACTATAGCATTAAGAATGTACTGTTTGAAAGATGCTGTACAGAAGGACCCACCAAACAAATGTATTTACAAGCCTGGGGAGAAAAAAATTATTTTTCAGTTTATTCAAAATAAAAATACACATAGAATTATGAAAATATAGGTTTACTATTTCCACCACACAGAAGTCAATGCTGCTGTCTGAAAGGCTTGCAAGATTATTTCAAGTTTTTTAAAGTTCATCTTTTTCCCTCAATAAGGTGTACCTATGTTCACTGGGTGCCAGTTTCTGGAATGAGCTCTCTGGTGGGCTGCTTGCTAAATCCTGAATTGGCTGAAAAACAGAACAAAGAGTAAAACTGTTTGTTAGACAAATAATCATTTATCTCAATTAAATGAATTTCTAGCATTATGGGAGTGCACAAATGTCCAGCATTCTCACAAACTGAGTTTGGGGATTTTTTTGGAAGGCATGTTCCAAGTCCCAGGTAGGTGGAACACACACACACACACACACAGAGACATTAATTAAGCCTCCAGTTAAGGATATTCCTTTTGTTGTAACATCTCAAGGGTAATGGCCATCACATGAGTTTCTGTGCAAGTCACGCAGAAGTATTTCATATGCACCCCACTGTATATTTGCTTGAATCCACCACTTGCTTTGGGGGTATTCTAGTTTTATGTGCATGTGTTTTATGAGATATACCAGGGCAAAAGTGACATGGCTGCAAAAGTATTTTAGAATTACTTTTCCATGGCAACTAAAAGAAAACACCCCATACAAAAATACATGCAATTCAAGGGGCACAGGTGACCCACGACAGCAGCCTCCAGTTTATTTAAGGCCAGTATTTATTTCCATTGCATCCACATCTTCCACAAGATGGCAGGATGCCATACAGAGATGGGAACGTAAACATCCCAGGTTTTATGTGCATTTCTCAAGGCAGAAATGAGACAAGAACAAGCCTGCAGCTCTGGGTCCTGTGCCTGTGCCCAGATGGGCAGGCAGCAGCATCCAGGGACTCCACAGGCTTCCTCCTTCCCTGGCCAAGTGTCCTCCTCAGGGCAAGTGCCTGGCCTATGCCTCACTCTCCGGCCCTTATTTCTGCCCCTCCTCCTGATGACCTGAATTCTGGTTGCTCAATGAATTTCTGAGAAACACAGGGAACTCCTAGTCTAATGAATTACTGCTGAGACAATTCAGGCCACGTCTTTTCACAGCCAGTCATGACAACATTCAAAAGCAGTCATTCTCCTGGCCAAGGCAAGCCCTCCGGGGCTTTCACGCTTTTAAATCCTTTGAGCAGGGCAACAGGGCTGCACTCAATTGACTTAGAGCAGTGCCATCCTTACCACATCCCACACATGAGCAAGAAAAGGAGCTTGTAGCTATAAATAGTTTCTGTCCCTCAGCCATGGAATGGCCCAAGGCTTCCCAACACAAGGGCATCAGGGCTCCTCTGGGACCTAAGTGGCCCTCTGAGACCTGGACAACACAATGTATAACTTGGAAGAAGTGTTTAAAAACGGTTCTTTCTTTAGAGAGTGCCCAAGGTAGTGAAAATGTTCCCTGACAGTTACATTTGCACTGTTCTGCAGCACCCCAAGCATGTGAGCTGAGTGGTGTATCAAGAAGATACAAGGCTGATCAAGACACCATTAAAAGACTGGGATGAGCAAGAGGGAATTTGGGATAGTCATGTCCTTTCTTTTCTGACACTATTCTGACTTTTGTTTGGAGAAAGATCTAGTAGTTGTGTTCCTGAAGAGATCCCAGAAGCGACTTCCAGGCATGTAATTACACAACAAGACAACCTTCGAGCAGAACCATGACGAAATCAAACTGACAAGTGCAGCCTGTGAGCACTGCTAATGCTGTTTGTCAACCACATTAGCAAAAGCAATAAGGCCTATTACTGCTTACCCATCCTTTCTTGATGCTCTAATAATTTGCCTTCTGCTTGCATTGCTAAATATATAAAACATTCAATCAATTGTTCTTTCCCCTTAGAAGCACCCTCTAGTAATGTGTTGTGTGGGAAATAATGTAGCTATGATGGATTATCAGCTTTTGCACTGAAGTCACAGGAGAACCCAAGAGCAGCTCTATGAATTCACTACAGTCATCCAGCCCAAGATCTCCTGTTTCAGTGGAGAAAATAAATATTCTTTACTCTCCCCTTACTCAAGGCAAGTAGGTACCATACTTCCCCTAATGCTCTCCCTGCCTTTACCCAGAGAAGGCTGAGGAGCCAAGCAAAAGTGGCAATGTTATGCTTCTGTTAACAGATTTTCTCTTTCAAAAGACAGAAGTTAAAAGTATAAACATATTAGAAGGTACAGCTCTGACAAGAAGTAATAAAAAGGTCTTAATAATAATAATAATAATAATAAACAGCCAAAAGAAATGTGTTTGTTGTAATCTTACCTGACCAGGTGCTACATCAGTTGGATCAGGGCCATGATGAAACTCTCTATGCAATTTTCCAGAATGCAAGTCTAGTACAAATTGCTTCAGTTTACCTGGAACTCTGGAACAAATTCAACAGAAACATCCACATGTTTATTACAAGTTCAGTCCAAACACAGGAGATTGAAAGTGCACTGCTTAGAGTAGCCAACTTCTGTTTATCTAGCACACTATGCCTACTTTTAGGTGATTAATAGAGGACAGGGAGCCACATGGCTTGCTATGGTATCCCACCAGCTTCTTTTTCTTTCCACTGTCTCTTGAGAACACAGCAAGTATTTCATCTTTTCAATAACTCCCACAGAGCTGTACCAGCCAATAACTTCATTGTGAACTCCCTTCAGCTCCCCACTAACTGTAATGTAAGAGGGAACAGCAGGTTCCAAATGCACAGTTTACAGATACAAATGACACTTGGGGAGCAGTATTGACAAAACATCTTTGAAAGGCTCTCTACTGCCTCAGCAACTGCACATACACCACAGATAAGCACTAAGAGGATATCAATGTAAATCTAATCTGAGATCATCTACTGTCACCCACAGCAAACGTGCTAAACAACAGCATCTAGTTTTATTTGTGAAATGTCAAATTGACTAAAAATCTCAAAGTGAAGAGTTAATCTAGTAAGTATTAAAGATGAGATAAAAAACTAGTGTGAGCACCATGCATGAAATCTAAAGGTAATGTATTAATGGAGACAGGTTTTTCATCAAACTAATTATTACATTAGGAAAGAGGAAGAAAGTGTGGTCAGACAAACTATCAGCAATACTTCAGATCATCAGAAAACTCTATGGATAAAATGCAGCAAATATTGAATCAGAGGGTGTCATTACAGCAATGTCTGTAACCAATCAGTATTACAGTGGTAATATTTTAAGGGGCCTCTTCCTATCCCAGATGAGATCATGAATTAGTACCAGTGGAGAAAAGGGGGTTCATTCCAGCCTGGTTACAGGGACAGCAGACTTACTGCTCCCTGCTTTTCCTCAGGCTCCTGCCCTGTTCTAGGTGAGGCACATTGCTGGAGACATTCTCTTCTCCTTCTTCCTTGCCACCAGCAAGGGCACCTGGTGCCTGCAGCCTCGTGTAGCTCAGCCTGTTCTCTCTGAGAAGCTACCACCCAGCAGTTTGACACTCCCTGCTATCATTTCCAGCCTGGAACAGCAAGATGAATAGGGCCAGGTGGCCAAGGGATGAGGATAAAATAGTGAGTGATGGTCTCATTTGCCTGCCAAGTGCCTATTCTCCAAAAAGACAATGAACTCCCTAAAGAGTTCATTGTCCCATCTTTCAGTGGGCCAGCTCTGAAAGTGCCATATCCAAACCCTATTGGCTGGTGGCAGCACTGAGGTTACAAGAGAGAGCCTGAGGTCATTTTGTAGAAGAGTCCAGAAGGTTACTAAAGTGGTAGATGAAAGTCTCAGAATTAAGATTTTACCTATTATTACAAAATAAAACCACCACACAAACTGACCCAACAAAGAACAAAACCAACCAAACCAAACATCCAAACCACATCCACACACAAATGAGTATCACCTCAGGAGCTCCAAGCTCTTCTTGTTCCTAAACTGTGTTTTGCTATTTCTATGTATCAGCTCAACCTCCTAGAGTAAGGTTGAGCAATTATTTATCATTAGGCAACTGTCTACAATCCTGACATCTCTCTTGCAGCTTCATTTGTAAGTGACAACTGGTACACATCAAGAAAGTAGCTCTCATTATTCTGACAGTGTTTCACAGAAACAGAACATGTAAGAAATGTAACACACAAGTCTAAACTAAACATCTCTACTACCTCTATACGAGATGTTAATTTGTTTTAGGGCTGTTTAAAAAGTGACAATAAAAAGAGTGGCTTTAAAATGCAAACATCTTGCTATTTTTTTGCTGGGGTGTGCAATGAATGCAATCTTTCAAAGAAACAGGAACACTAGAAGAAAAATAGTCACTATCAAGAATTTCAACATACATAGCTTCAGATATTTGAAAAGCACTATTCAAGATACATCAGAGACAACATTTTATAAATAAGCCTGTGGAGAATTACAGAAAGAAGCTAAGTTCGACCTCTCCTCCCAAATGTCAACATCTCAGATAGAAAAATGTCTCCTGGAATAGCAAAATTAGACATGATATTACATTCACATTGCACACTAAGTCTGAGCTTTGAATCCTTGGTTTCGACAAAAATGAAATACCCAGCCTAGACATCTAACCAGGAGTTACCAGGCAGTGTATGTGCAGCTGCTTCCTTTGAGATAGAAAGTGGAGTCTACCACCCAACCAGAAGACAGAGAGCTCAGTCTGAAAGTCCCTGAAAAGAACATTTACACATCTTCATTCCTCAACTGATCCATGAAAGACAGAACATCTGCTTCCCAGGCAGTGCACCATAAAGAGTCAGGCTGAGGTAAGGTGGGTTACCACGGCAGTATTTTACCTAAGCACCCTGCTACTTTGCTGTCATGTATTTTATCCAGATAAACATGCCTGTGATTGGCCATTTTCCAAGTTGCACATGGAAAATTTCACAAACCCACACAACCATTTCTTTGCCAGCTTTCCAGGTGTAGACTAATGCAGGAAGGCTAGAATTGCACTGCAGGAAAAACCAAACCAGCAGGCTGGGAATTCTTACATGCTGCATTTTACAGTAATCCCTGAATAACACAGTACTTCACATTCCATGTAGTATCTTTAATCTTTTAAAGTTGAGGTATCTAGATCACTACTAAAAACACCATGCCAGGCTCCAAATGCCTAACCATGATGGAAAATAGCAAAAACTTTGAAAGAAAAGAAGAGCAGCATCTAAGAACTTCATACAAGATTCTTTTCTTGCATAAAGTAATACATCTCCATTTAAACAGTGACTTCACGCCAGCTCATCCTGCTTTAAGGCTCTGACACTAAATCACACAGAGGCAGCATTACCTATCCCAGATTTACTCATCTTCCTACCACAATACTATTAAAGTAAGTGCATTTTCATTTGTCATTCTCAAATTAAAATGCACCAAGAAAATACTTACGACAAATCACTGAAGTCTGGAAAGACATACATGTGCCTGAAGCTATCAATGGCAATGACAGGGCAGTCTGCTGGAGTCTTCTGAATGTGGAGGAGTGGATGCCTGAATTTGTCACAGTCAGCATGCAGGAAGTTTATTGTACCTTAACATTGTGAGCAGACAAAAATCCATGTTAGGATTTTTTTATTAGTATCGTCTTGAAACCCACTTGAAACCACTTTCCTAAGTATTACAAAAGTGGAGATATTAGATAGATACAACACACAAAACCTGAAAATAGGTCTAAATAAACACTACCACCAAAATAACAGATTTTCTTAAAGTGGTTTCTTTCCATATTACGAACTGAAGCTTTGTTTAATGCCCTCTCAAAACACATTAAATCATTTAGACAAGAAGGATTTCTGAATGTTACTTACTAATAAATTGTGCATCTGTTTTAATACTTTCCAGAGGAGTTGGTTCTCACTGTCAAAAATGCATAAAGCCCTTCAGTCTCAAGAGCTTTAAAGCTACAATTCTGTTTGGCCTTTGCTTCCACTCCACTGAGTTGTCTGAAAAAAATTATACCAGTAAAACCAAGAAGTAGTGGGAATTATTACAAACCTTTTTCACCTATTAACTGCCGTGCAACCTCCTGTTGGAATTTCTCTAAACTCTCCAAGTCATCTTTCATGTGGAAAAGTATGAGAAAAGGAAGGCCTTCTTCTGTCAGTTCCTGCACAGAAAACAAAGGACAAACTCATTTCTTCCATTTCTTAAAAGCACCAAAGTAAGTGATTCCAACAATTTTCAAATTCAGTGAGATTTCTACTTTAAAAACAGACGAAAGAGCAAGACTAAAGACGTTAACTGATGACCCTTCCTCTGAGATACCTGAGTGATACAGTTAACCATGTTTCCCCTTCCTCTTATCATACACAACAAATAAAGGATGAGAGCAAGTCATTATCAGCATGTTGGGAAGGGATACTCTTGCACTGGAACACTTGCTCGAAAGAAATAACCCGATTCTGAGGAAACACAGCATCTCCAGAGAAACCACAATAAGGCCTGAGCACCATGGTGTTAAATGCTATGAAAGACTGAGGGTGTATTCTAGACCCAGTTCTAGCTTATTCACATAGTAAATTGGTGCTTTCTTAGCATAACACAACAATATCTTAATATCTCATCATATCTTTGAATAACTCTATCCTCTCCCCACCAAAAAAGAAAAAAGCAGAAGCTAATGACACAGCCAGACCAGTTGTGATCAAGTACTGCTCTTCTGTCAGTAACTGTGTCCTGACCGGTCATCCCTTGTTGGACAGGCAAACTTCAGTTCCTCATATGAATGTGTTTTTGCAGCCCAATGCCTTTTAAAGATCTCTGCCCAGGGACAGATGAATACAGGATTGCCTTGAATAACTTATTCAGGATTTTTCTTTTACTCAAACACAAACAACATGCAACTTGCTTGCTCCAGAAGTGATTTTTGTCAGCTCAACTCACTACAGACTGATTGAAGAAACAATAATTTATCATCTAAGAAATGCCTACGGCTGTCTATCTTTCATTTGCACAACTGGTATAACAAGCAAATGCTGCCACTGCTTTAATTCTAACCTACACCAGCATAAAAACTGTGTTTTTTGAGAAAGATAGTAGTAGCTTGTTCTGCTACCAAATAGAAGCGTTTCTTCAGGTATCTTCAATTTCCAGTAAGTTGAAGGAAGACTTTCCCTATCAGTAAGCAGCCAGTTACACAAGGTACATGAAATGGCTCTTGTTCTCCCTTCAGCCAAGTCCATCAGGTAAGTTGAAACTTGGTCTTTTAAAGAGAAGATTGCAAAGATCCTCATAACTTCAGTGCTCTTGAAATCCAAGCTTCCCAATCCATCCCTAAAACAACAACTAATCATATTTGCTCATTCTCATTTTTACACACACAAATTCAGCTGGGTCTCAGCCTCCTCTCCTACTACAGGATGGGAAAAAGTCTGTTTCGTACCACTACAATTATGGCTCTGTTTCCCCACTCACTTCAGCAGGTACATTTCCAGAAGGAGAACTCCTAAATAGAACTTGGTATTCTGGCTCTAAGGTCTTCTCTTGCTTGCAAGGAGCTAAAATGACAGCCTCAGCAAGTTACATTCACAAGATCAATTTATCTCCAAACAGGCTGTAAGAAGAGCTAGCGTGAACTTTGCTGATTTTAGCCCTTCTATAAAGTACTTCCCTTTGTTTCCTTTGCTATTCCAACTTTCATATCACGTCCCACTGACCTGGCAGGACAAGTGGAAGCTCCCTTAAAAGCTACTGTGTTGTTTGGCACTAAGAATATCAAAAGACTTTCCATTAGATCTCAGCTCCCCACGTCACTTCTGTGCGTCTTTGAGAAACTTCTTACTGGTTCAAAACCTCACAGTTCAGCATCACCATTAGACCACACAGGTTCATGGCATTCAATTAACACAGAACTACACAGCCTGATTACAGGTTAAACAGGGATTTCTTCTGAATGGTATCCTTATCTCAACAGCCTTTGCCTGTCAAGCACAGGAACTATCTCAAATGGGCAGTCTCCTGAAGCAGAAGACCTTGCTTCAGAGTTCAATTACTGTGTGTTTAAAGTGTATTCTAGTGCCATAAACATAGCTTAAGAGTCACAGCACTTCCTATTTTTATCCTGTAATATTGTGCAGTATGCACAATAAGAGCCCATTTAAATAACTATACAATCTCGGCATGCAGAAATATCTCAATTTTGGCATGTTTAAATATGTTTGGGTACCAGCAACACTGACATTTTTAAACAAACTTTGCCAGGCAAAAAAGTCACATTGCAATTGTGACTATCTGCCTAAGCAAACAGGAATCAAGGGTTAAGGCAACAACCAGAGAAACCACAACAGAATGTGGTACAAGCTGACAGTGATGAAGCTTGGCTTCTAAGGCTCAGAATCCTGTTTCACCACCAGAAAAGTACACTAAAACTCTACCACACACTTCTAAAGATGTTAACACGTGGCATCTTTTACATATTGAGTTGCAAATGAAGAATTAAGATTTGTTAACTATCAGAACTTTCCAATAAATGTTGGCAGGATTGACTAGAAAACAGTCAACAAAAATGGCTTACGTAAAACCACCCTGTCCCTCCCGCTGCCATGAAACCTGAAGTGCTGCACGTGCCCAGAACAGCAGTGTTAGATGCACTGCAGAGTCAGGGTAAAAAGAATTAAGTGTGCAAACTGTGAACAAATCACATGACTGATTCCCTGGTTTCTCATCCAGTATGGACAACATACTGTAATTTGTGACAAACCTTGGCAGATTTTCTAGCAGATTCTGTGCCTATGTACAAATACTCCTTTTGAGGTGCTACAAACTTGATAATTTTCTAAGGACTATTTTCCTGTTGTTTATTTTACAAAGAACAAAATAAAATATGGAGTTGGAAGTGGACAAAAAAAGACTAAGCTACAAAAAAACCCAAAAATCCATTGAAAGAAACAATGATAGTGAGAAGAAAAGAGATGTTTAAAAGGAAATTCCCAAATTCCACCTGACAAATTACAGCCAAAAGAAGAAAAGCATGGGAAACAACATACGAAACTACAAAGACTAAGGTACCAGTGCTTTAACACAGATTGAAAATAAAAACCCCATTCCCAGAAGATTGCCAGCTCCATGGTCGGCCACCATTTAATGTGCTTATTTATTAGGTAGTGCTTTGGAAGTGGTTAACACAGTAATATTTTACTAACATTAACATCAATGGGAGGGAGCTGGGGGTGTTTAGCCTGTAGAAAAGGAGGCTCAGGAAAGACCTTATCACTCTCTACAACTACCTGAAAGGAGGTTGTAGCCAGGTGGGGGTTGGCCTCTTCTCCCACGTAACAACTGACAGGAGAAGAGGAAATGGGCTCAAGTTGCACCAGGGGAAGTCTAGATTGGATATTGGGAAAAATTTCTTCACTGAAACGGTTGGGAAGCACTGGAACAGGCTGCTCAGGGAAATGGTAGAATCACCATCCCTGGAAGTGCTCAAAAAAACGTGGATGTGGCACCTGGAGACATGATTTAGCGCTGAGCACAGTGGTGCTGGGTTAACTGCTGGACTCGATGATCTTATAGGTCTTTTCCAACCTTAACGGTTCTGTAATTATAACTTCTTACTTTGGTAGTGTATGAAACTACTACAGATCTGCCTCCAGTGAATTTCAAGAGTAACCAAAAAGCTCCTAAAGAATGAAAAGACATTATGTGACAGCCATTTTCTGCCTAAAACAAAACAAAGTTCTTTGATGTGGATTAGGAACCTTGAAAGAGACATTTGGGTTTGAGAAAGAAACCCCAAATGTAGAATAGTGGAAAAAATTCTTACCTCCCCATTTTCAAATGTGATTTCTCGAACTAGTGGTACGCATTTATCTTGTGTCCACGCATAAATCAAATCAAAATTGGTTAGTGAGCCTAAATACACCATATCTGGAGCATTTTCCTGTTGAAAAGAAAAATACAGTAGGATGAGAAACAGTAAAAACGACATTGCTACCTACAAAGATTACCTACTCAACATAAAATAACAAGATTCATATAAATACTGAAAACAAATCTTATACCAATATTCGACCTTGTGCATGCAAGATTTCTATTAACTATGTGATGAAAGTACAAATGGAAAATAAATATTACATATGATAATTTATGCAGTCAACTTCATTTTTTAAGACAACTTATAAAGAATGGGAGATACTTTGTTTCTAAATTAGGGATGCTTCAAGTAAAGGCTATATAGATTTCTGCTAGGCTGAGAAATAGTATCTCCAGACCTAAACTAAATGGCGAAAGTGAGCTGCTTCATGTTGATAGTTACAAAGACTCATCAAAACCCCTCCTAATGTCCTACAGGGTTTGAAACTGGCATTCTACATTTGCTTTGCCAAAGAGATATGAATGAATAATAATTTTCCTTTATTTGCTAGTAGTTTTAACTTGTAATTCAGTGCTAGCATCCTTTAATTTAATTACAATTTTGGTTAACATGAAGTGAAGCATGACTTTGCAAGCTGTGGCCATGATTAGGCACACCTTAATTCAGAAATGCCATATAAATTCGGTAACCTAATAAATTCTGTTGCTGGAAAAAAATAAAAATGCTTTGAAACTCCCTTCCCCTTCAGGTCTATTTGCATCTATTTCCTCTTTGTAAGCAGCTCTTTTCATACAGTAAATTTGAGAAAGGAGCAGATTTTTAGATAGTATGTCTCTATAGTGCAATTCTTGCATATTTTCTTCTGTACTGAATTTCTTCTCCAGTAAAACTATGTTTATGAGAGTTTGTTAACCCAAAGTTAATTGAATTTTTTTTTTAATTAAGAGTTCTTAACCCTCGTGGACTAAGGCACACAAGACAGTCAAGTAATAGTCAGAAAAATTGTCACAGTAATTGTCACTTGCTTTGAAAAACATGAAGTGTACCAGCTTCACAGATTTTTAAGAGTTCTACAGAACACACAGTATCTATATACATAATGTGGTGACTGTATTTCTCAGAAAAAAAAAGATTAATTTTTTTGGACATGGACATTTCAAATGATAGGTTTAGGTTCTGTGCATTAACGTGGTTAACATGTGAGACTCATCTTTTTCAATGACTCAGAAACACTAATTTCTGTGATCCTATTTCTCACACTATTTAGTGATGAAATACAACTAAGATTTGAGATGCAGTAACATACTGAATGATCTGAATACAGCCTCCATTTGTTTGTATTCACATATAATCACAACAATCAAAATAAAATACATAGTTACACTTACCCCTGGTGGCTTGTAGATTACATTGTCTCCGCTAAATCTCTCTGCTTTTGAAATAGCCCTACAACAAACCAACCAGTAAGCATGTCTTGGTACAGACAAATAAAATAACTGAGATACCAAAATTCATATTTTAATTTGCTATCCTTTCTTTATTTCTTTTTTCTTCCCCTTCACAATTTGAGAATTAAAATCCTTCATTTTTAAAGTAAACAGTAAAGTGACTCCATAGAAACTTGGCCTGCCCTTGATAAGAGGGCATTAAGGGAGTCAGGAAGATGCATCCCTAAGATCAGAAGTCTGGACTAAAGGCATCAAAATGCCAACTGATAAATGCCAGGACAATTTTGGGTAAGAGACCATCACAGAACTAAAAAAAAAAATCTTATCAAAGTAAAAGAGAAAGGTGGATTCTTGTTTGCATCTACTCTTCCTGTTCCACTGTTTACACTAAGAATTTACATCTTATCTACCCTGATAAAGAAGGGCTTTAGGGTGTTCTGTAGGCATAAGAACGAGAAAATGGATGGCAAGTGAGCCCCCACTGTCCATTTTACCCTCAGAACAGATCTAAAGAGAAGACACAGCATGCAGTTTCCAGCCACTGATGATATAGCAGGTGTGTACCTCTAAGACATACAGTTCCTCCTTGCTATTCAGCTTACTACCTCACCTTAATAAGATCCTCTCTTGCCTTTAAAATATTTTACCCCAAATCACCGCAAAGTGCCCGAAAGCTGCTAGTTTGTACCCCAAAATTATCACCTCTTATTTAAGCAAGTTGGAACAGTTGTGCATCTAATGGAGGAGACAGAAAAAAAAGAGAAGTCAAATTATCTGAATTTACCTCACTGCAAGGTGAGCTACATCTTGCAGGGGTCTGAACAATTTAGAGTGCCAAGAAAAATACAGACATCATAAGGCTTAACTCAAAGTACCTATGTTTTACTGATTTATTTTGATTAAATTATCCTTTTCTTATCACATACAAAAGGTGCCTTGCAGAATATATTGCACCACCAGTATTTGCATCAGTTTAGAGACGTGTATTTTAAAATGCATTTTTGTGTTCCCGACATGACTCTCCCAATAATGTGAAATGAGGCTTCCTAGTGACAATCATCACTGAGGTAAACCACCTGCATCCCAAATAAGCCTTCATGGAATAACAAAGTGAAGCCATAGAAGCCACCTGCCCAATCACTGCTTGCTAAACTGATGATAATCTATAATGAAATATATGCTCTAGGGTAACCCTGTGGTAGAACCCAAAATGTCCTTTTCCGTGTTCTTCCACTCCAGTAGCTGCAGATATGACTGATTTTTTTTCAGATAACTCACATAAAGTGGGGACATGATGTGAAAATCCCAAACGCCTGAAGACACACCTTTTTAAAACAACTACTAAAATGGAAACACTTCAGTTTGCATTTTGTCTTTTTTTGAAGCAGTAATGTATAAGGTGAATCTCTGGAAAACACACAACTCCCCTACCCTCCCCCCCGCCATATTTACTTGCTAATGTAAAATTAAAACAATTCCTAGATTTATCACTTTCTTCCTTTAATTACTTACAGTTCATCATAGCCTTTTAAGATAAAAGTATTTTTGGCTTTTTTTTCCTGTTGAACATTCTCTTCCATGTTCACAAACATTTCAGATTCATTCCTCTCTACTTCTAAAATCTACCTCTAACAATCTCTTCATCTATCTCCTCCTGCTTACAAGTCTTCTTTCATTAATCTTGTTCTGTGGTCACTTCAGATCTTAACAGAACTGTAAGGACCAGTTGATTTAAGAACAGTTTTAAGCATCAAGATCATCTGCAACTAAGTACTATTAACAGAGGTTTTAAATAAGCTATTACAAGTACCTAAAGCCAGAGTAATTTTGGCATAATGGGACAGTTCTGCCTTGACAGAAGTTAGTCAAGCAACTGTTTCTCTCCTGTCAAATTGATTGTTTTATTTTAGCTAAAGAGAAATTTGAACACAACCACGCATGTAACCTCCCCAAACCATGTAGCTGTTGAACTCTGTCCATAGCAAAACCAAAAGTCCCTTCCAGGGGATGTTAGGATGCTCAGTCAGAAGAGTTCAACTGATCAATGCCAGCTCCCCATGAAGAATTTTGCTATAAATAATATGAATAAAAAACACTGATCTGTAGCCAGCATCTCCCTTGGAAGTCTTTTCACATATAAATTTTTAGGAAGCTGAAGGAGCCTCAGCTACTGAGACATGAAAACATTTAGCTCCTAAGGTTGCTGTTGGGAAGGCTGCACTTTAAAACACTAACAGCTCCAGGCTAGAAAGGGAATGGGTGTCTGGAGATAAGAATAATGATAAACCTGCTGGGCAATCTGTATTTACACGGGCAGATTACAAATAATCAAACTCTGATCCATTCCACTATGTCTGCTTATGGCTTATATCTGAACAAAAAATAAAAATAAACCCCCCATAGTAACTACTTCAAGAACAGTGCCCAACAACCAAGTACTAACACTAAGTGGTGGAAAACTACTTCTCGTTATATGCAATTGACAAACAGCAAACCAAAGATGAACAGACTGAAAAAACAGGAGAGTGAATGTTGAAAGCAGTACTATCTTAATAATAATTTTTTAAAGTTATTTCTGAAAAAGACAGAGAAGTTGAATGATGGGTAAAAAAAGCCCTTAAAATTCTAAGAGCAACTCAGACTGGCTGTGCTGAGAACAAGCATTGATGCACCCATCAGAAAACACTTGAGATAATGGCACTCACTGGGGATAAGACTGACAGATCTACAGACCACGGATTTACAAGTCCTGGCCAGGGCTGTACACAGTCATTGCATTACCTAATTGGGAACTGAAGGAAGGGAAAGCCACATGTACTCCTGCACCTTGCAAATACTCTCCCCCACTCCCCAACTATTTTTAGAGACGTATTGGAAGAGGCATCAGTGACTGACAACAGGTTTTGTTCAAACAGACGAAACATTTTCTACCTTGATACATCCTCTCAGTTTCTCTGCTTTCTCCACTGCATTCAATTAAAAAAACTCTTGAGGCAACTCTGTGCAGTGTAAAATCTAGCATAACCTGTGTAAATTCCTGATCTTGCAACTCTGGGTAGACTGGAAACCACTACAATCACATTAATGCCCAATCACTTTAAATTGGCAGTGCTGGCACATTAAACACTGCAGAAAGAATCTAGATTTTTATTTTATTATGCTACTTAAAAAGTGAATTTCTCCCAATCTATTCTTCTTCCACTGAATATTTTAAAATATCACTGTAAATCTGTACAAGGAGAAATTTGAAGTCCTCTAGGTTTTTCTTCTAGACTCACACTCTGTAGCTCACCAGTGCAATTTTCTGTCTAAACTATTATACTGTGCTTTGACACAGAAAAAGGCCCAGGCACAGAAATTAGGTATTTTGGAACAAGGTCTGCTCCCCTGACACCAAGAGGAAATGAGTAAGCAACTGCATTCCTTACAGAGAGAAAAAAAGAAAAGGAAAGAGTGAAAAAAAAGGAAAGAATGAAAAAAAACCAACCTACAAAAATGAAGGAAACTTTCACAAATGGTCCTATTTTAAAGAAAAAAAAAATCTAAGAGGTTGCAAAAAAAGAGTTACTCAGTCTGCAAAGCTAATGAATTTTTTTTTTCAAAACATTTTCAAACTCTTCCCTACTTGTTCTCCTCTCCCTCTAATAATGCAAGTTTTTGGGTCACAGCTGTCTACCATTCCCTCACCCAAACCTCCTCAGGTACATTTAAACTATACTGACAAAGAGTGGTAAAAAAAGAAAAAGGAAGCAAAAAATAAAAGTTGAATTTCATAGCAAACATTAAGGCTAGAAAGAGTTTTATCCTTCCATCCCCTCAGTGTATTTATCTACTAAGGTTTAGTCTCTTCAGTTATGCCACACTGAAAATATTAAAGAAGTCCATTCAATTAAATTATATAGACCTCATTAACAGAATTTCAATAATGAAGTCACGAAATCACTTACCCAAAGGCAGAGAGGAACACACAATCATCATGCAAAATATTCGCTACTCTTTCAAAGGTTCTGTAATTATCAGAGTCCTTTTGCTCAAAGTACCCAATAATATTCCTTCTGCTGCGCTGTAAAAACAGAAGTTGAATTATAACTTGCATCAAATTATCAAAAACTTTCATTACTCCCTAAAGATATTAAATACAGAGATGCCATTCATTCAACAGTCAATAAATGCAGAAATTATTTCTTTTTTGCCTTTTCAATATTCAGAAGAATCCTTGTGAGTATTTTTTTGGTGAGAAATATTAGAAGTATCTTGTCAAATACAACATATAATTCTTTTCAAATTATTAAAAGCAAGATAAATAACTTAGTAGTGGAGTGAATGCAGCTCAAAGTGACCATATTGGACTAATTTGTAATACTGCAAACGATCCAGTTTTCCACTCAGTTTAAAAAAAAACAAAGTACTGAACATTTCTGAATGGAAGAAAAAAGAAGCAAATAAGTACTTCAAATACATGGTGTTCCACAGATCAACATTGAAAAATATACAGAGAAGGAATAAAACTGAAATACTTACATCAAGAGAACTAATTTCTTCCAAATCCTGGACCTCCCGAATAGGATTACTTTTCTGCTGCCTGATGTAATCTGCTATTGCTGTCACAGATCTCTGGCCCCTGTATTCCCTCTTCATCATCATGCCATTCCGGAAGAGTTTCAGAGTTGGGTATTTGCTTATCCTGTACCTCTGAGCTATATCAGCTAAAAAGAAATTAAGAAAATGAAACCAAAGCCCTAGAAATACAGAAATACACTGAACACGGTGCAGCATGCATCTATGTCTGCCTGTATGTGGAATCTCTGAACCAGCAGTTCTACATCTTTAAGCAACAAGAAGACAAAACTAAAAAAAAAAAATAAACAACAACAAAAAACCCCTTCACACCTATATTTCTCACATGTACTGATCTTCATAAAGAAAAAAATTCCCAAAATCTGTGATAAGTAAAGACTCAACCTTGTCATGTACACTTTGGTACACTTCCTACAAACAATTAGGAAGGTAAATTTAAGAGCATAGCAAGAACATGAGAATCTAAAAAGCTTGCCAATCTCAGTTAGTTAACCCACTTGAGAAAATTTTAATAAAATAAATCATCTCCTATTTTTCTTTAAACTTGCTATGATTTTCATCTCAATTGCAATGCTGGAAATATAACTGTCACGCCTAAAATTTTAGCGAATGTAAACCCTGTGCAAAGTATTTTTGAAATCTATGAAGGCCAGAAGACTGTGGTTACAGTTCTGAGATGTTCAGGTTTTGAACAAACACAAAATTCCAGGTTTCTAAATTAAGGCAAACACCTCTCTGGTCAACCAGTATCATCATTCCCTTCAAGACAGGTGTTCATCCACACATGCAGTCCAGTCTTCTTCTACACTTGGACCACACAGAGCTTCACACAACAAAGTAACATGTATTTGCACTCATCTAGCACAAGAGCACTAGCTATATTCACCTTTATGTAACAGGTGAGTTATTTATTTATTCACAAGACTTACAAATGTAAAAGAACAAAAACAGCAAAAGGCTTTACAGGAAAATTAGAAGAGCAGCAAAGAAGAAAGCTAAGCAGAAGCAATAAAGTCCAGTTTCTCACACATGTGCATCCTGTGCCCCTTAATTTCAACCACTACTAAGCCACTAATGTGGTTCTTCACCACACCCCACCACAGTTCTTTACATGCCCCTTTGTTCCACTTCCACTTTGCTAAATCACCGAGACATAGCAAATTGCAATAGGAATTGCAGCTAGTTCCCAGCTACACACTGATGGGGAAGCTTACACATAACCAGCAAGTGGTTCATGGCACACTGAGCAGGATCCAGCTGCCTTGAGTATTTACAGCAACCTTTGCTATGGTGCAGAAATTGGGTTTTTGCATCTCCAATATTCAGCAACTGCTCTAATAAAAGTTTCTAAGTACTTAATAGCTTGAATGCTCTTCCCCTTTTCAGATGTAACTAAAGTTCAGCAAAGAACTTCAAGATTTTATGAAGAGGAACTGAAGAAACAAGGTAACCCGATATACTTTGGGTTCTTAGGAAAGCAAGAACAAAAACAAACAATAGAGACAAAGTATGCAATGCCAGATAGATTTCCACAAGCACTTTCCTTTGGCTTTTGCTTTGGTTAATTATTCCCCCCTGTTCACTCTTCCCCTGGAAATAAATCTAGAAAAAAATATAATCTCACAGACCCTGTAAAAACTGTGTATCCTCTCTTACAGAGTGGGATGCAGTTTACTTAAACTTCTGTACCTAAACTCAACTAAATCCCCCCAAACATGAGCAGTCTGCCCACTTTCACTCAGCTAATTAACCATTTGAGAAGACTCGTTCCAGTCAACCACACCCACCACACTCCCCCTTCTTGTCTCTCTCAAGGAAAGACAGAGGTGGTGAATTCAGCAGACTGATTTATCCTTTGGAGACAGAGAAGTTTCATTTAGTCAACAGAGAGAGGAAGGCATTGCAAGTGTGGGCTGTACATGTCTTTACTTTTCAACGACGCCTTACAAGTCACAGGGTACCCTTCAGGTGACCTGGATTAGCCCACAGCAGGAAGGCAACCAATTGGGGGTCCATCAGCATATGTGGCACAGTACTGAATGATGTGAGAACAAATCCATTCCGACAAAAACGTCCCTTCTCAGTTACATATTTACCACAAAGCAGATTTGCTTTCTATCTTACACTTACTCTCTTTTAAAGAGAATGGAGAAGTCTGAATTCCATGCTGCCTGGAGAACTCTCAGTGAAACCATCAGTAATTTCAACTGCTGCTAGAACAATACTAATCCTACTTGCAGCTTTAGTTACTGAAAACAGTCTCTGAACCAGCTTAGATGAATCTGAGAACTGAAAACAAAACGTGCATAGCACAGAAATAAGAACCAGGTCTACTCCACAAAAATGTTCTCTAACATCTCCCAAGTAAACTTCAAAGCTTCACCAGCTTAGCCCAGTTCCTAAAAAGCTTAGCATCGCTATAAAATAACACAGAATTCAGCCTATCAGTTTTGACTAAGAGAAAGGCCTTGACTTGTTTCCTAAATATCCCAGAAGTGCATTTCTTAATGCGTTAATTACAGGTAAAATTAAGGTAAAACATTTTATGTCCTCAGTGAAGAGTACTTTTATTACAAATTAATACAAATTTCTCAAGTGAGGATGCCAATATATTCAACATTAATGAGCATTAGATTAATAAGGTTTTCTTCCCTTAAACTCCACCACTTTTTAGTTAAAGTACCTAAGAGCTGCCTGCAAGAAGGTGGCAAGCATAGTGGGGGAGGAATCACTTTATATTTGCTTGGTAGAAGACAACCAACATCCGCAAGCCAGGCATTTGCTGCCCTTCTCCCCTGCTGACAGAAGGACCTTTGGTCTGACAGTACCTGAGCCGATCCAAACTTGACCAGGGTCTCATAAGGGACAAGGAGCACAACGTGTCAAGGTTTCACAGAAACACATTGAGATTAAAGACTCTTCCTGTTACAGAACTGCACAGCAAGAGAACACCAAAACCCACACTTTTTGTTTCACAACATGGACTTTTCCTTCAGGTTATTTCCACAGCTATAGGAGGATGCAAGGGTTGGAGAACGGACATTCAGGGGATTCTCCAAGATGGAGATTGCAGTCCCTAGGGATGTGGATCTTCATCAAGGGCTGAAGTTGTGTAAAAAAATTAATGGTAATAAATGCCCACTGTCAAAGCTGAATTCAAACATTATTTCATAAGTCAGTACTTGCACGATCTTTACAAATTACATTGAGATTCCACAAATGCTGGTATTTGAACTAACACAGAGAAATGACACTCCTACACAAGTAAGTATTTGAAAACCATCTTTTTACAAAAAATAAAATGCAAGTACATGAAAAATTGTTTGAATTAATTCAAAAGTCAAACAGAGTAAACCTTAAATGCTTCATTAAGCCCTGGCATTTGATACAGGTAGAGTTAGCACAAGCAGTGACACTACAAAATTATATTCCTTTTAAAATTGGAAATACACAATGCAAATACATGGAATATTGTTTGAACTCATTCACAGATTGCATTAGTTATAGTAAATCCTAAATTAAATTTAAAAATATTTCCAGACATTCCCACTGCCTATTTTCTGATGAGAAGAGATATTTGAAACAGACAAGGGCAACCTACCTAAAAAAAAAGAGTTTCCCAACTACAACTTTATGTTTTTATTTTCTTCAGATATGAAGGTACCCAAAAGGAATCAACCTTGTGTTTGTATTTTGCTGAATTAATCATTAAATCACAAATCTAATGTTTGTGCTACCAGAATGGTTTCACATTAGTTATGATAGGAAGCTACTGACATACTTGATCATCTTTTTTTCTTCTACAAATCAAAAGCTTTGAGCACAGCATGACTGCTGGATTCAGACGATTCTCTTCTCCCCATCTTGCACACTTATCTGTTGGCATGCAACCATTTCCAAACTGGCCAGACTTTTTTCCACTATTCATTCTGCCAACTCCAACAGGAATATCTTACAGTCGCTCAGTTCTCTTCACAGATGCACTGTATTACTCCTCCTGAGCAAAGCTCATTCTTACATCAGGGAAGAGACAGCAGCTCTCGTTTTGAAAGAAACTTCTATGTGAAACCTGACATTTACACTTATGTTTTCTAAGACAGTCTTCCACGTCACCTTCTGAGCGAGATCCTCAAAGAAAGCAGGCTTAGTGAGCTATCATTTGTGATCCATATCTTTATCATATCTCTTGTACTGTCAGCCATTTCTCCATCGTCAGAGCATCATGTGTTCCTCTATTCAAAAGAATGCCAAAGCCCATTTCTTGGGGTGTGTCAGGCTTTTCTCGTGGTGTGTACACACATTACCCAAGCTGCAGCTTCAAGCAAGCACACAGTCAGTGACTTGTTTCCCAGAATGCTTCAGACTCCACCATTCTAGGTTAACACCACAACACACTATCCAAAGTTCAGCTAGCTAGATATCAGATCACATCACCAGGAATCTCAGTTCCATTGCCACCAAACTGAAATTAAATGTACAACGAAGAATGTGTTGGAAACTGCACCAAGACACATTCTACTAAAGTAGGCTCTCACCCACCGTGTAGCTAAGAAGGTCCTTCCCACTGAAGAACCAGCGATATTTACAAGGGCCACTATTAACTCAGTACACTGTTCTAATCTTTCAGGGCCATAATTCATACTATGACTAAACAAATATTTAGATTTTAAGTCTACAGGAATAGCTCTCAAAAACATGTCCACTAAATACTGATAATTATCCTACATGCTTACCTCATAATATAAGGCACCACCTGAAGAATTTACATGCTGAACAGAGGACTATTACAGCCTGAAAAGTTATCTGAAAGAACATCAAAGTTTCAAAACTCAAACCCTGTAAAAATGATTTCTGAAAATACTCAGTGTCCTTTTTTCTAGGGGAGAGGGGGGTGGTCTTCATGTTGCCTGAGGAAGAGCCAGCACAAACCCAAGCTACTGCATTTCCTAACTTTGGTGTTACATGATGGTTGTAGGAGTTGTACAGCTACATATAGAGAGAGCTTGAATTTCCTGGATTTAACACTAATCTTTATTTTATTTTGTGTATCAAATCATCGTAAGTCTTCCTTACCCTTCTGCAATACCTTCCACCTCAAAAGTAACAAATTCTTTCAGTTGTATATATGAAGGTGGAATGACCAAATGAGTATTCTGCTTGCTCACCTGAGATCAATCAACACCTTTTGAAGTCCCTCAGGCTACCCACCAGGGCACACCACAGATGACAAATGAAATCTGTCTTTGGTAGGTACTTTTTACTTTCATAATACATCATTAATTGTCCCCAGTTAAACTACTACTCTTGTGACACTTGCAAGAAATTATAAGCCCAGGAATACTTATGGGAAGCAGAATTAGAAAGGAACTTGGGAAACCATCTAAACTAGGCATCCTGCTCGAGTGATTGTGATACTGGTGACTTGTATGATGGACCAAAATAAGCAGAAGAAAAGCAATCAATATTCTGCATCAAACTCAGGTAACAGCAAATTTAAACCACCTTCTGCTGCAAAGGAGCTTTCACAACAGCTATGCCCGCTCTAAGCAGGGCCTTATCAGTAGGCATCCCGTAACCTTTTCTGACAGACTAATGAAATGGCTCTCCTGAGGAGTGCCATCAACAACCTCTCCAAATCACTTACACTTTTTATTTTATCCAAAGATAACTCTCTCAGACTGATTTTCTTTTCCAAGCAAAGTGACAAGAATGCAATAAAATCCTCATGCTTGTTTAGAGTTTCATTTACAATTCCTTTACGAACTTCCAAATTTGCTATCACTGAGTTCTTTTGCTTACCAAAAGCACAGTAGCAACACAATCTCCTCTCTGCAGACTAACATTAGCAACATGAGCTCACATTGCAGGAACAGCCAGACCCAGAGAGAGCAGCAGCTCACAACACTGAGGGAAAATACCATTCCTGGACACATTTTGAATGGAAGAACAACAGTTCCTTAAACAGCCTGGCCAGCAAAGCACCTCCTTACATACCATCAGTGAGAAGCTGATTTATGTTTGGAGGCACAAAGATCTATTCAAACTAGCCACTATTTTTTATTTAACTCAGAAACCAAAGGAAATCACAATGCAGTAGAATCAAACCCTCCATATATATACTTCAATCTACAAGAATTCTGTACCACAGCTCCTAATGTCGAAGTCAGAGAAATTGTCCAAAATATAAACTCTCTTCCAGAGAAACTTGAGTTCTAGATTGCAATATTCACTCACAGAGAACAGAAACATAGGAAATCTATTGTACCAAGGAAGTTTCCAACACTGCTGCTTAACACAAACGAATAGAAAAACCCTGAAACACAAGCAAGCAAAAAACCACCCAAAAAACCCCAAACAAATGAAAAACCAAAAACCACTAAACAAAACCTTTCTTATATCTATGCAGTAAGATCTTCTGTAATTTTATATGGAAGATCACTTTTACTAGGTATTATACTTAAATGAGAGGTGTTTAATACTTAAGATAGGTGAATTACTAAACTGAACATATCAAAATCATCAACGATTTTAACAAGACACAATATAGCAGAACTCAGACATTTCTAAGTTATAAAAGGATGTGGTCTTGGAAAAGGAAACTGTACCTGCTTCAGCTACCTGTTTCAGATTTACCTTTAGTGTACGTTCCACACCAGCTTAAACACAGCCTGGTGACTTTACTTCCACATTTCAGGAATAATTATCTCCACAGTATTATAAACTGGTGTAAAATATAACATATATAGAGGCTTAATATAATGTTAATATGTATATTTTATATTTTATCACTTAAGGGACTATCACTTTCCAGAAAAACATCTTTATATTGGCTATAAGAGCAGACAGTATGATGGTTTTGTCATTAGGCATCAAACATTTGGCAGTACATCAATAATTCTCTTTCATTAGCTTTACCCTCAGAAGCTGGTGTGAGCTGTTGGGCCCTTCAGTGTGCTTCAATAATAGTGCATTAAATAGAAAATATCTATGCCTGAGTGACCATTCTGAAAGCTGTTTTTGAGTGGCCAGAAATCAGCTATTTGGATTCCCTACAGAGTCTTGGCCTCAAAAAGAACCAGATCATTTGTAATGTAAATAATCCACCATCTCTAGAACATCATTCTAATAGTGAATTACTAGTGGTATGAAATCTCCAGGCATAACAAAACACCAAAATATTGACATAAACCCTCTAGCATTGCTAAAATATGTAAACACATACAAAAATATAAAGCTTGAGTAAAAGACCCCAAACCACTAACAACCTTGACAGCAGCATTCAGCAAAATACTACAGCAGGCCCAACCTTGATAATATATCAACATCCACTCTCTTACTAAAAAGCTGCTATTGCACACATTAAAATCCAAGTTAAAATACCTAAAACTTTAGGACATATCCAGTAACTGTGCGCCATTGTTTACCATCGTTTACATCCCAGCAAATAAATACTAGAAACCAGGAATGACATATACAACTTTGTTATTTTAATTCAAAAAGGCAATGTAAATTGCCTGTCATTAAAGGATTTTACTTTAATTCACACATTTTACATCTTCTGCAGCAGCAGTCATGCTCATCTACTTAAATTAAGGACAAAAATAGTAAATACAGAGAACTAATGGTATTCCATTAAATAGAATTAAATTAAATTCCATTAATTCCATTAAATTCCATAAAAAGAAATACCAAAACTCCTGGCTGCTGCCTACTACTTAGCCCACTACACGTACTCCAAGGAGAAGGACAACAATCTCTTCTGTAGCATCTCCTCCTCTTAGCTCTATGTAACAAGCTCCAATCACCTTAATTCAAAGAGCATATGAGAGGATTAAGCAACAAACTTTTAAAGTGTTTCAAACACTTGGTGGGGGGCAAAAAAATGTTTTCTTAACTACATAACTGCTAGGACAAGAACATCTCATAGCTAAACACTGGGCATCCAGCAGCCCAGACTCTCTGAGTTATTCAAGCAACTAAAGCTACAGCAACAAAAGTAAGGATTTCAGCAGTTAATTTAAACCTTAACAATAAAACACAACAACACAGGCCGATTTTACTACAGTCTTTAGTGAGAACTTTCTATAAAGTTTTGTTGTCATTATCTTGACATGAAAAGATGAGCCAATTTCCAGTGATGCTTATTCTTACAAATTAACAGTTTTCTAAAGCCCAAATAGTATAATCAGTATCGATTAAACTGAATTATACTCTTTGGGAATCAGAAGCCACTGTAAAGAAATTATTCCTAGAAATGCTGTTCTCCAAGAAGCATAAAACAACACAGCTGATCCTATAAATGTAATAAAAATCCTGGTGCTATCCATTTGCCCTTCAATGTGCAGCAGATGTTCCTTTCATTTTACTTATTAAGGGATTTAAAAGGAACTTTAGGGATTAGTACCAGCATAAAATAAGATTTCGCACATCATTTTCGTGTATGTCTGGGCATGGGGAAAACCCAACCCAAACAGGCAACTGTTTGCTGGCATGTGTACAAACAGCAAAGCAAAGCTCTGATCCCTGCCTGGCTGAGTGAAAAGAAACTTACAGCTCCCACCATGACTTTGAGGTGGAAGGAAGACCTGAGCAGAACATATTCTTCATGCTGACAATGGTAGGTTATCCCTTCCTCTTCTTGGTTGTGAAGACCTGCATCATTTGTTGCACTAGTGCTTCTCTGACACCTCAGTGAGCCAACTCAATTTCTAATCCCAGCCTTTTTTTCCTCATTATATTCAAATGAGATAGGCTGAACTAATAAAAAAAATATTTATGGATGCAATGAGAAAGAAACACTGGAAATTGCCCTCACAAATTTGGAAGAAGAGGTTTGCTGATGTAATAAAAGCAACCCTGGGCTAAATGATGGGCCAGGTACAGCTACACTTTACATGGCTCTTTAGCATATTTTTCAATACAATTAGTAACTTAGTAGCAGGACAGCACAGAAAAACCTAAATCAGGATTTACTTACAATGCTGATCACAGTCTACTCTAGCAAACACCACTTGATTCTTATCTGGATATTCTTCTTTGATTACGTTAGAAGCTTCCTCAAAAATAGGATGCAGCATCTGGCTGAAGCGGCACCTGTAAATAGAACACGAGATAGTAACTTCAACATATCACTTTGAAATATTTAATTGATGACTACTGTAACATTTCAATCTTTCAAGGAAAAAGAAAAAAAAGAAGAGGAAGAAAAGCTATTGGAAAAATCAAATCTACCTGTAATCATCCCAGTAACTGACTGGATAAAAATCAGTTCAAAAGTAATTTGAATAATTCAGGTGCGGAAAAAAAAGTAATTCTGAAAGAAAACATAGTTCAAGATATGCTCCTCTGCTTTATCTCCCTAAGAAACACCACTAATCAATTACAAGCTTTTAGGAAATATATTCTGTTCAGAAAGTATGTTGTTCATTTTTTTCTACCTGAATTATTCCTGGGAAAGTAACTTCTAAAATGTAGTAAAAGAAATTCCTTAGATTGTTGAAATTGAAATATTCACCAACATCTTCCAGAAATATCACAGGTAATTTTCTACAGGTCAACAATACAAGTTGTAAGTATTATGTATTATATTATTGCTCAAGTTTGGCAGAATATGAGCAGACTGCTTTTACAGCAGTAAGAACAAAGAACCCTACAGGTCCCTTCTTCCAGTAATGTCAGATTTTGAAGCAAATTCTCTCTTTTTGCCCACAGAAAAGGCTCTAGGATTGTAAAGATGCTTCGGTGGCTTTAGGGAGTTTAGGGTAACAGTAGTGCACAAGCCCATTACTAATATGTCAGTAAAATTATTGTATATTCTGTCCTTCCAAACATACGACAGATTTTTAAATTGGAGATGCATAACGGCACTGTAGAAGTTGTGAGAATGAGATTTGAAGGAGTAGACTTGCAATAAACCAGCCTGCACTGAAACCCACCTTAAACCTAACAGTGACAGCCCGGAGATGCAGTCGTGTCTGCAACAGCCAACGTGTAAGTGAAGAGCAAGTCTTGCTCTCAAAATGCCAAGAGAGTTCTGAAAAAACCTGACTCTGGGCAGCACAGCTGTATGTTACACACTTATGTAGCACGTATATGTCACCATGTGCACGTTACAATGGCTTCTTGTCCCTCATTCTTCTCCACCTTTAAAGCAGAGAACTCCCATGAGCAAAACTGATCTGTTCTCCCTCAAAAGTCAGGTTACATCACAGACTGGCAGTGTGCTATGTTGAGGGGTTATTACTGTATTCCTAAAAGTAATGATCATAATTAAGGTTGTAATCTTTTAAAACTATAGCCTATTATAACATGAATCAAGCAAGCATACACAGAAGGAGAAGCAATTGGGACATAAACCCAGGAAAGAACTGATTTGAAAGCAAAAGACTACTGTATTTTCAGTTAGAAAACTATAGCCAAACATGACAGCTTTCAAAAGACAGAAGTTTAAACATAAAAAAAAAAAACAACTTGAATAACTTACCAATCAGCATAAAAATTAACTAAAGCAACATCTGCATTGTCTGAGAAGAAAGAAAAGAAAAAGCCCAATGTCACACTGTGAGGCAAACTTCTCAGTTCTTTTATCTGAGATTATAAAAATATGCGCAAAAAGACTACAAAAGCAAATATTTCTAGATTATTCAGCATAGAGCTTAGTCTGATTGCTAGAAAACTGCTAGGGTAAATCTTATCTGAAATATAATCTATAACAAATGCGAAAGAGATGAAAGACGCCTTCAGTCAAGTGTTCTATTGACTTTACAGGTATTTAAGACAAAAAAATGTAAATACTTAAGGTATTAAGACACACAAGAAGTAATTAAGTGACACGTGTAGTAAAAATTATTTCTGGATTTAAAATTATGGCACTCACATCCAGAAATTGAACTCTAGTATCTCTTAAGAATTAGCTCTATTATTCATAAGTATTAAAAACCAGTTAAAAGCTGAAATCCCAACTATGTGGGGTAGAAGACCAATGAACAGGCAGTCTGTCTGTGCAACTCGCTCTGTTTGTCCTTACTTGTCTTATTTAACCTGGATACTATGGCAAAAGGTAGCAAAGAGATTTTCAGTCCCCCCCAAAAAAAAATGCTAAGGGACACTAAAAAAAATGCAATACTACAGGGCTACATATGATGAGGTAGTGAAATAATGTTCTTATGCACTCCTTTTAATATACTAAAAAAAAGGATAAATCTCCTGCCCAAAAACAAAGTCTGATCTTTACAGAATATAATAACCAACTGTGCTTTAAACTGATTTTTAGTAGTTGTACTGGCCTAGACAGTGGAAAAAAATGAAATGCATACTCAAATTACGGAACATCAGCCACAACTTTATAAAGCAGCAATGCTGACAAAGCAGAAAACTGACAAAGTTACAGAGCAGTTACATGTGAAGATTAGGATGCTGAAAGCCTGGAAAACACAACATGCCGGTAAAGATGACTCTTGAGTAGGCTGGGGAACAACACAGTTTGATTACAATTATGGCATTAAGATTTTCATTATCAGCAAGGGATGCAAGTGATGAATAGGTAAATAACAAGCACTGAAAAGTTTAGGGTTACCTTGAACGCATAAAGTATTTATTGAAAGTAATGGGATGAATTTTAGAAGCACTTACATTTGGCATATATTCCCTTTTGTGAATTACATTGTATAAAATCATTTTATATTTTCCACTCTATAAAAGGCATTTACAGACAGATCTTGTATCACAAAGCAATCCCATAACACAAGGCAGATTCTAGCCCAGACCTTAATAAAGACTTTTTTTCCCTGGATATATTAGAAACAGTGTGATAACTTTTTCCTGCAAAGACAACCAGATACAGGCAAGTTGCATACTTCTCTGAGGGAAAGCTTTCAGTCAAGAAACACGTATCTGTTTAATTTACAGATTTCCATTTTTTGAGCCACCAGAATCAGGACAGTGCTTAACCTGAGGAAAGGCAGAGCTGAACAAGCAAGATACTTAAGGCCCAGCACCATGGGTTTCACTTGCTGCTATTTTTTGGGGGAACTTTTAAAATGCCCTCTAGACTGGTTTTGGTTATGCAATCAAGCATTCCCTTCTACAAACAAGATACCAGCTATTTTTTTTAAGACACTTCAAATTCTCATGGCAATACATTAGTTCAGACAGCTAATTTTGACCACAAGCATTTAATACTTCTAAGCCAATTGCAATTCATATGTTCAAAGGTAGGGTATGAATATTCATTTAATATCACTGCAATATTCACACAGATAAGTAACTGCAGACATACAAAAAAAAAATAATTTGAAGTACTCACTTAAAATGTCATCTATATTTCCACTATCTAGACTTGTTATTTCACTTCTTGCTGGATTAAAAAGCCAAGACACCTAAAAAGAGAAAGCAAACCAATAAGGTATGTTTCAGCAGTAAAGTAGTAACTTACGTGTGATTTTCAAGTGTTGCAGTTCAAAAGCTGGAGAAAAACAGTAAAAGACCTATAATTCAGTCAATGCATTTCAGATGACACAAGTTTTACAAATATACAAATAAACTACAGATATAATATACTTCCACATTTAAAGCAAAATTGGCTCTTTTAATACTGTTCTCTATTATGTAGGCAGAAATGTTCCAGGTAAATTGTGCACCTTTGAGATTAACCTATATTCATAACTTCATTCTGAAGAAAGAAATGAAACCCCATTTCAGCAATCTCACACAGCCCAGAAGTGTGTGGGCACGGAGGTTTTACCAAGTAACTCCTTCTGTCACTTACAGGACTAGTCTGGCTAGAAAGTTTCTCATTAAGTAAAGCCTCAACTGCCTGCATTTTTATTGCTGTTTTAGGAAACAATTTCAATATATCTAACTCAACTAGCTACAATCTTTTATCTCCCTCTGTATTTCCACTTGACACTGCTTCAGTCCCAGCATGCAATAGGCATATCAGACTATAAAAACCAAGACATCACATCAGCCAAATCATTCAATTACAAAGCAACATTTGTATTACTCTTCATGCAACTCCCACAGCAATACACAGTTTTATGGGTGGGCACTCTCATGTTCAGTGCAACTGGCCCAGATCTCTTTTTCTCAAAATATGGTGAAAGGAAATAGGAGGTTGAGTTCTATTCCAAGTGAGAGAGATATCAGTGAATTAAAATTTATTTTTGCTTTGAGAGAGACAAGCGTGCAAATTTTTGAGTAGGATAAGATAGATTCTGGTCTGGCACATTTATGTTTCCATACCGAGCAAGCCAGTCAGAAAGTCATCACTTCCCTAAGTACAGTCAGGGCTTGGACCAGATGTTCTGCTGTGATGCCTTCATGTTTTCAACTGATGTATGGGTCCTCAGCTGACAGAGATACCAGGAAAGGAAAAGGAAGGTTTTCGGAAGAGAACTGACTGGAACGCAGAAGTCAAGGAGTTGGGCAGAGACCAAAGAGTCACAGAGACACCCTACACTGAGATGCGGCAGCACAAAACATACACTCTATCAATATTCCCACAGACTTATTTACTCTTTGAGGTGCAAAGAAAATCTGCTTATGGCTCAAGAGGCACCAAGGAAAAACACAGCTAAAAGCATAAAGACCATCCAAATAAAACCACATAGAGCAGCTGTGTACTAGCAACCGGTGATACAAGGTTCTCTGCATTTATGGAAGAGCCTGAGACCTATCCTGAACCTATAGTAGGACTATGACTACAAAGAACAAGCCTCCAGGATATACTTGCCTTTGACACTGTTTACAATTTATAAAAAAACTCATTTAATGTCACACACCAAGTTTCCTAACATTGCTACAAGTATATATGAAATATTTGATCAAAAAAAAAAAATAGCCAAACTGGATCCCTGCTTTCTGTAAGATCCTCTTCAAAAATGGTGGGAAACTTCTACAGTGAAACATTGTCAACAGCTCTCAAACTATCACTGCAAATGGCACACAGGTGAGATTTGCAGCAACCAATCATTTTCAATTCCTTCTGATTTGTGGCTCACCAATCACTTCTCAGTGAAGATACTGATCCTTTCACATTTCCCATATGGAGGCCCTTGGGTAGCATACAACTACAGGCTGAAAACACACCAGCTGTTGGAATACAAAATATGTACCAGCGCTTCTTTCTTGGTAATTGAACAAGACACCATTCTTAAATGCAAGAATGTGGTGGAGAGTTTTTGGTGGAGTTTTCACAGTCTTCCTGTGGCACTTCAACTGCCTGAGACAAGTGTCTGAACTGTGGCTTTAAGATGACTGTAGAGAAACAAAACTAAGAGTCGAGCTGTGAGGTCCAGAGATTAAACAGGGAGCCTAACACCACAATCTGCCAAAAAATTATCTGATGAAGCAAGCTATGCAATGCACAAATTGCAGCAGGCCAGTGTTCAGGGAGTTCCTCTGAAGATGCTGGCATTGCTGACTACTGAGCAGCAAGAAGATAGGACTCTGCCTTTGGAGTGAGAAGCTACCTGTACGGACCCGGATCCACACTGGCCAAATTATCCCCAGAGAAGAAACCAGCTGATGGCAACCATCAGTGCAGACACCTCCTTATTACTCCTTGGGTGGTGCATGGGATGACAGCTTCCATGGCGTTGCTGTGGGAAAGTTCTGGTAGTAGAAGTTATGTTTGTAGTGAATAATGGGTCAGGTCAGCACGTGCATGAGCTGGCACAGGTTCTGTTTGTACATACGTGCTGCGTTGTTGCAAATGTTAGTTTTGACCTAACTTGTGTACAATTGAAGCAGTAGCTACAGTTAACAGTTACAGTTGGAATATTGCTCTAGACAATAATGAATAAGGTATTTCAACATTAATTTTGTTTGCCATCATCTGATCCTACTGCAGGTGACTGCAAATTCAATGTTCTAAGGCTTCAGCTGCCCTGCAAGGCCTCAAGAACCTCTGATCACCCTGAAGACCACAGAGTTACTTATGCTGCTTGTAATCTTGGACAATGCTTGTTTACAGAGAAAATCTATGCAAGCCTCTAGAAAGCAGGAACTTTTCAGCTGCTGCACACAGCTCTGCATCACCATCACACTCAGAAAGAATTTCCACAGTAGTCTTGGTGTAACTATTTGCACAGGAGCTCAGCAGTTCATATTGTCTAAACAAACGGAATGGGTAAGATACCAATTTCTTAAACCCCCTCGGCCTTTTCTAGTTTAACTTTCCAGCAGCAACTCAAATCTTATCGAATAGGATAAGTTGCACATAAATTAAACATAACACAGATAAGCATATCATTTGCAGTTGAAAAATAGGCTCTGTTACTTAGCAGATATACTTCAATGGATCAGGAACTGTAGTCACATTTGTAGATTGCCACAATACACTTAAAATACACTTAACTTACAATGCAACTATTTAACTGCACCGTGAAAGTACAGGACTTACTAACCAATGAGATCCTCTTCTAGACTGTGCTATATGTAGAAAAAAGGAATTAAAACTAATACTTCTTTATAGCACAATCAAATTTTGTGATTGCTTTCTTAACTCTTACTGTGAAAATGTGGTGCAAGCTGCATGTACTAAGGCATTAACACCAAAACAAATTCTTCAAACATCTTCATGTATTGAAGGTGAAAAACAAATTAACCATATACCCTACTGTCTCTTTATATTACAGTAGTAGAAAAATACTGAGACTAAGAACACGTTTCCCCAAAAGTTGCACAAAATCTGAGATAATTGAAATACTTTTTCCACGAGAAGTATGAAAAATTTTTGTCAAATATATTCATAATCACGTTCTCAAACATTTTATACTGACTAAATAATCGTGGGTGCCAAACTTTTAATAATAAGTACACCAACTCAGAGAAAGAAGCATTCCTTGAAGAAATGTCAATAAATATGCAAGACTTACTCCAGCTGAAGCTTTCATTAACGTATAATGCCTGTAAGGAAGAAAACACATCCTTTTGACCCAGTAATCTTGCTGTCCCATGAGATGCAAGAGGGTTTACGATATTACTAGTATTAATATTTATCATGAAGGAATACCAATTTGTATTTAAATTGCTAAGAAGCTATACTGTTTTGAGAATATTTTCCGACCTTTTTTGAGGCCTGTGCTTGATACCCATTGAGCAGAAAACAAGACATTTTTGAGGAAATAATTTCTGAATATCAGCTACCCACTTTATAACAGGTATTGAACATATGTTCTGAAAAACATACTGGCTAAGAAAAGCAGTCAGAATTTTTCATTTTTAAATGCAAACTTCATGTTCCACTGGCCCACAGCAGGACATATGGATGACTGTTCATATTTGTAACTGAAGTAAAAAAAAAAAAAATTTCAAACTGGCATCACAAGACAGCTACAAACTCACTGAAGAAAGCATTTTGAAAAAATAATTCAAAAGGAAAATTGGTTACATAAGCACACCTGAAAACAACTCAAGTTTCTGCATTTACATTGGATAAAATTAAGTATATTTTATATTTCTACTTTTTAAACATTCAAACTGAAAATCTGAAGGTGAAACTAAGTAGCTATGAAATAAAAAGATTTTAAAAATAGAGTAGAATATGAATATATTAAATACTTGAGTGAAACTGCTCAAGTTAGATTAGGATGTTTATAATCTACTCACAATCATTTAACACTACAGAAAAATGACAAAACACATGTAGACTAAAACAAACAAATGCAGAAAGCTTTATGCACTTACAGAATACATTGCTGGGGGAAAAAAATCAGGAACCGAACAAGGTGTTCACAAAGATAAAATTTAGCTCATATGGGGGGAGGGAAGAAGAGATGACATGTATTTTTACTCTTCTGGTCCTCAGAAATACTGTCAAATAAAGCAAGAACACCATGGCTCAGGTTCCTGGGAGTTTCTGAAGATAACATTGGTCATGCTTTTACTGGGAAGCTTAATAAGAACAGAAATCTTAGTGTTTCTCATCAAGTTTTGATCCTCACTTGAAGTTAGCCAATGGCTTAGGGAGCCAGTACCAGTCACTTCTGAGGAGTAACTACGAATTAGCTGAGATTTATTCTCACTGTTTCCAATGGAAGACCTCAAAGCACTGCTTGAAAGCCACTGTCATCCTCCCAAACACGCCACGCAATGCCACACAAGCAGCCTTACACAAAACAAAATGCCTGAACAGAACCTATTCAACTCATACCCAACACTGAACTCCTGCCAGGCTTCACATTGCTTTCCCAAAGAGGAAATAAAAGCACACTCAGTTTCAACTCACCTTCTGCTGACAGTATTGCTGTTCAATTGCCATTCCACATATCCAGTTAATAAAGCCCACTGGTTATTCAAGAGATTTAGGTCAACCTTTTATCAACATTTTACCAGCATCAGTTAGTGTTGTTAGTTCTTTAATTGCTAACTGGACAGGAGAGACAGACCTATAGGTTTAAAGGTATTTCTTTTTCAAGTTTATTATACTTTGCATGCCACTTTCTTGCAGAAGAGTTTAACAGTTTAAACGTGCATAACCTTAAAACTGCAAGAAAAGGAAAAAAGGACCCAGGTCTGTTGCATTCTAGTTCTTCGTGCCTTTATTTTTTAATGCACACAATAAAAGAGAGGTCCCCATTTCCAAAGCAAACTATCTGTAGAATACAGAAAATGTATTCATGAAGCATTATGATCTCTAATTAGTACTACACCTGCAAGGCAGTCAATAAGAACAGCCTTCATTTTCACTTGCTAAACTTTTCATTTACCTTCTCCTCCTGCTGGGAAATCCTAAAGGCACACAACTAAACCATCTTTCTCCTCTAACACAAAATCATTTTACATTTGGCAACCAGCTCTAGCCCACATCTAATCCAGACTGACATGCTGAAGTTACTACCTGAAGTCCAAGCCCCCCAGGACCCTGCTGCTGACTGTCAGGCCCCAAGTACCTCTTTTTTTGTGCATTCTGCTGATCTGCTGCTGCTCTAAGGCCTGCATTAAACTCCTGGACAACAGGAAGCAGACGGGTTTACAGCCTGCTGTAGGATGATACAAATTGAAAGCAATCCCAGAAGACAGCAACGCCAAAGCTGGCAAGACATTGTAAGAGCCCCTGAATTTTGGCTTCAGAACCATCAATCAGGAACATCTTGCTGGTGACATTCCCAGAAGCCCCATAATGAACCACAAAGTTCAGAGCAGAGAGAGGTAACAGTAAACAGAGAATGCTGAGGGAAAATAAAAAAAGAACATTATTCACCCTGTCAGTGAGAGCAGTTCAACTCTTAGTTGTCACCACTTCATTCCAGACTGTGCCCAAAGATTTTCATAACTTAGACTGACTGCTGCCATCCCTGACGAATATGCAGGGTTTTTATTGGTAATGTAAGTTGCTTTCATCATAAAACTATGAGACAAAGTTCTATTAGTTCAAAATACTAACTAATGATCCCTTCTCAGTTATACTCGTTTTCAGAGCAATTTTTAAATGGGTAACAAAACATAATTTTCTTATAATTTTTCACTTAAGAGTCATATCTTAAATTTTGTCAGGAAAACTTAAAACGCTCAGAAGAAGCTACTTAAAATAGATTTAAAGACTGCAGTTGCTAATGTCCAGGAGAACAGAAAAAACCTAACTAAATTGAAATATGGATAATATATATATTAGAAAAGTAAGCTTACTTCTTCAGCCTTGACAGACAGTTCATTTATACGCTGTTTCACCCCAACAGTGCTGTAACTGCACAGAGCTAAGTAGAGACCACCACATTAGAAAGAAGTTGTGCAATTTTTTGTCCTCATGTATCTTTTTGTCTAGTCCCATTTTAAGTGTGTGGAAGGAATATTTGGTGTAGGCGCATGTCTTATTAATACTGAAAAACGTATTTTCAAATGAAAATACTGGAAACAGAAAAAATCACAATTTATAACGCTATCTTTGAAAATCCAAATTATATTGATTTGACATGCCAGATGTGTCAGGAAAAAGAACTCGCAGCTAATGGTTCCTTAAACTGAACTTAAGACACAAGCAAAGGAGTTGAAGGATTGTCCTGTTTGACTGGGAATGGTTCACAGATGCAGACGTCTCTCAATGGCCTGATACCACAGCACCAAGGATTTCCAGAAAAATGGGTAGGTTAACCTCTCAACAGTTTGTGAACTATCATTAGAAGACACAAGATGTTCATTCAAAAAGTCCACTGCAGAGATGAGAATTAAACATCATTATCACAACATGCAGCCCATGCATTGCATTTTTTTCCAGAAAGCTATTAGTAGCAGAATCATGCAACCAAACACAATTCCAAAGCTTAAGTCTCTGGGCACAAACCTATAGATCATGGTCTTTTATAGAAATCTTTAAGTGAGAGCTCAAAAAAAATGACATGAGGCATGTCTAGAAAAATGTCACAGAGATAAGACCTGTAATTTATTTCCAGCTGAATTATTTGTAACTTTCAGTTATTTCTCTTGGCCTTTAGGGAAAAGAGTAATCTGCAGCCAGGGTTATGATCCACTGGTTTCCTTGCCTTATACATCCATATAGAGACAACACAGTCCATACACCTTCAAAATATGTAAACAGATGTCTGAACATCTGTATTACTTTGTGAATAATGTTCAGAGTGCTCCACATCTTCACAAATAGGAATCTACCTTAAAGCCTGTTTCACAGATTTAAAACCATGAATTTAGCTCTCCAGGAAACTACTTAAAACTTTGAATCTTTAGATATTTTATTTACTAAGCTGCTTCTCTTACACAAGCAGCTAGAATTCCCCTGAAAAAGAAAGGTCACATTTGTGCGGCTTTTTAGGAAAAGACATCTCATGTTCGGATAACTTTCTTTTCCATATTGCCAACTGCTCTGATTACTTGGCGACAACACAAGGATACACTTTCAAGAAGAAGTATTTCTTGATACAACAAGATACAACTGCAATCTCCAAAATGATTAGCACAAATTAAGCAGCTGTTGCTGTGTATGAAAGCCAGCACCCTCAAGGTCCTCAATTTGTTAAAGCATGATCCAGCAATACGAAATAAAGGGCAGCTCGGTCTTGTCAAGCCCTTGGTAAAGCTGGCAGAGCAGAACAGTTTGCTGCCCCTTTTCACTAAGTCAAGGAAAAAGGCCCTGTTCTCCATTTTGGCCACTGCCATTAAATGTAAAACCCACTACCAAAAAATTTGTTGTAGACAGTTTAAACCTTGGAGACGGCATACTTGTAACTCCATTCCTGTTACAGAAAGCAACATACTACCCTGTTATTCATTATCATCTACAGGCTTTCCTGTGCCCTTTATTGTAGTTTTCACACAGGGCCACCACAGAACTAGAAATTAGCTTTTTTTTTTTTTAATAATACAAATGTATTTATGTTTTGTTCAGTCTTGGACTGGTGATGAAAATGCATACTAAATCAACACAAAAACTTTCATGTCATTCTGTGGGAGAAATGGCTATGGAATTCAGAATCTCTCCTTTAAAGCATAATCTTAAAGGAAGAATTCAGAATCTCTCCTTTAAAGCATAATCTTAAAGGAAGAAACCAGAAGCAGATGTAGTGTTTTCACAAGAAATCATATTTATGTCACATGAATGTTTGCTACCTTGGAATAATCTGAAGGATTGAACATATTAGTGGATAACTGAATTTTCCATCCTTGCTGCCTACACACATTCTACTGCTTTAAAAATAAACACAATTCCAATTTCAACAAATTTTACTACATATTGAGTTTATTCTTCAATAAGACAAAACCAACTTTTTAAAAGTGAAATGATCAACTTCAACACCTACTCACTTCTAGCTGCTTAGCTTGTTATTAATTACACAATGTAGTTGAAATACTAAATAAATTTTTACTCTTCTCCTCCAAAACATCAAGTTCTCCAGATCTTTGCCTTATCAAGAAAGGTGGGAACTTTAAGCAAAGACAAACCTGTTCAGTTTTACCTTTCAGGCTGGAACTTGTTTTAAGAGTGGGTATGAAGTAGTGAAACCAAGTGCTCAAATGCCACTGTAAGGACTACCATAAACACACATCAACTATCCCTCCATGATAAAAATATCCACACTGGACCCACACTGCTCTAAACCATGCAGATGAGGCATTGGGTTAAGAAGAAAAAAGGGTAGTAAAAGAAACAGACAAACAAAATACTTAAATGAAAAACACAGCTGGGTCATTCTCCTCACCCAGTCCATCCAAAGGGATGCAAAACATACTTGTTTAACTTGCACTCTAAAGACAACATAAGGGAAGACAAGTGGACAAGCCAGTCTCCCATAACACTGTTCAAACTGTACCATTTACATTAGTGCAGCTGCCTGTTCATACTTCTGAATAACAAAATCCATTTGAAAGCACAGAATCACAACCACCTTGATCTGGCTCATCTTTATTTGATGCTGAAGATGATGATGATTAGAACTAAACAATGGAGCAGAGCAGCAAATATACGGATGATTCTGTGACAATTAACAGTTAAGTTAAATTCTTACCCTCTTCCACTTTTACTATTACACAGTCATGTCATGCTCTGCAATCTCCACCAGAACCAAGCCACAGGTAAGCACCCAATTTATTAACCTCAGATCTAGAGCTTTTAGCAATAATACTTCCAGTATCGTTAAGACCCTCCTTGTGCTACAGATTTTGTTTTTCCTTCAGCATGATTGAGATGCCACTTTTCATCAAATTACCTCCTAATACTTCAGCAGAAGGCTAAGGTTTTGTTTGTACAACTATCAAAAGACAGCTACAGTACTTCGTGATGCAGCCATTCGTAGTGTATGAAGTGTTTGCCCATACATTAAAATCACTGATATTCAGTCCGGTGTTGTTGCTCTTCCCTCTTTTTCTGAGAAATCAAAATGAGGAACACCTCAGAATTTCAAAATTACAAGCTTTCTAAAATACAATGGCATTTTGTTGCCTCTGTTTATCATTCCCTTAACATCGGAACTCTGAAGTTTAGAATAAATCCACTTAGAACATAATCTAAAATTACATTACTTTGGTTATTTTATTTTCTTCATTCCAGGCATAACTGTGATGTACACTCCACAAACTTCTACTCTACACATGCAAATTGCCAATCACAGTATATTAAAGCTCTCGGGACATCCATTAGGTTGTCTCTAACAAATGTTTTACCTCAATTTTTAGGCTAGCATTTATTATTTGCTACCTTAAAATGACATCTGAATGGATAAGGGATAAGATCTTTCCAAATAAGCAGTGATTCTGTGTTATAGAAATACTACTCCACAGCTGCACTCTAGCTGACAAGTTGGCATTGGAAAAACCTCCCAATTCAAATGAGGTAAAAAAAAAAAAAAGATACCTTTTTACAATTAATCCATTGGCTATCTTCTATGGAAGAGCACTGATTAAACCAATGCTACCTGAACCTGAAGAGAAAAATTCGCCTTTGGGACCACAGCTGCAAGTACCTTGAAAAATGAGAGGCTAATTTCAGACTGTATAAGAGCTATTTTCTTTCTGCTCTAAACAGCTGCTAGGGGCCTGTGCATATGCAGTCAATTTAACCAGGATAACTCTGGACAGCAGAAGAATAAATAATGCAGAGAACAGGACACATGCCACAGATATTTTGAAATGCACAAAAGAAAATCATACAGAGATTGGTCTACCTCTCTTCAAGGAACATTAAACCTGCCAGCTTCAAGCTGACTCCCACAAAAACATCCAAGCAAGTATTCCAGACTGGTCCTAAAAATAGTATGAACACACTAACATGCTGCAGTGCTAGAACTGGGAGCAAGTTTCAGACACCGTGGCTCTGCAATCAACCAGCTTCATGTAGCAATCTTACTGCTGCTGCAACCAAAACTGTTACCAAAATCCTCAGCAAGGTATCACAGCCATTTATTGGCTTATTTTAAAATATTTATTATCTATATAACACCAATTATATGTACACATTTGCATTGGTATAGCAAATTCTGCTGGCCTATGTTGACAAAAAAAAAACACTAAAAAGAAAAAGGCCTCTCCTCCCTGCAATTATACCTTTTTAACCAAAGCAGATTTAAATGCCATTAAACGTAATTCCTGAGAGGCCCGCATACTCGCTGAGCTCCCTTCACTAATTAACAGATCATTAGTAGGAAAGAGCCCCTAACTCTTCACCCCCTGCACCACATACTGTCTTAATTACCTTTGTGAAGCAACCAATTTGTCTTTCAGTTATTTTGTCCAAAATCCCCAGTGAATTGACTCAACAGGGAGAAGGGGGAAAAAAAAAAGAGGAAAAAAGTTTTCTCATACACACGTTTATGAAAATTCATAATTTTTATGACTGGCAAAGGATCTAGCAGCTAAATATTTCTAGCAAGAGTTAAGAGAGGGGATTTCAGTAAACTACGAGAGTCAGAAGTGATAGACTGACTAAAGGAACAAAAAGCTTTTCTTGGGATTACAAATACGGATACATCACTGAAAAGCTTTCCTTTTGTGCAGCTTTTGAGAAAGTTAATTATATCATCACTTCATAATCACGACAGCTATGGGAAACAGCAAAACACTATCACAGCTGTTGTTTGCTTTTTCCAGACCATTGGAACAGGCACCTATTCCTTGCCTTTCAAAATACTTCCTTGCAGAGTTCCTAATGAACAAGTTCTCTCTGTGTTTATGCCCAATTGCCACACGAATCCAGTTGGAGACAAAATATAAGGTTTACTGCCAGTTATTTTACAAGAGAGATTAGACTGCTCTTCTTCTCTCCTTTTCACAAATCTATGAAAATAAAACCCAAAAAACCCTTGCAGACATTCTTTTTTTTTTTTTTTTGGATGCACCTCAATGAAGCACACAAGAAACAGGCAAGAATCACTGATGCCAGACAAGACAGAAGACAGGCTGGCTGCAAAAACACATGCCAAGGAACCAGGTCATTTACTATACTCCATTTCTAGAGCTCTACGTTCTGCTCGGGTTCCTATTCCGTGAACATCATTTAGGATACAAAGTTTCAGTCATTAAAGAAATCTAAGACACAGAGAAGTATCTCGCTTTGAAACAACGCAGCAAACCATATACCCAAAATCTCTCTGTGAATTAACATATCCTTCATTTTGGTCCCAAAGTGAAGCAGCTGGGAGACTCCAACACATAAAAAGTGGAAAATTATGTCTTCCAGGAAATAAAACTTTGGACCTCCTGTGTTTTACTTTGTTGCCACTGCTAATGAAATTTTTACATATGTGACTGGAGCTCACATTAAATCCCATCTATAATCTACTATGATATTTATTTTTTACCTAAAAATATGTACCTCACAGAACCATTGAATAAAGTGACAAGACCTGAAGGCACTTGGGTCTTAATTCGGTCCACTCATAAAACACAGCTCTGAAAGCCAAAAGGGCCCAAAAGAGCCTGCTGACCTTCAAGGAGAAACTCTTCAGAGCACAAAACCAATCCACTCCATTGAGCAGAATGTTGGTACAGCAGAAGGCTTTCATGGGTTAACACAGAATTTCTGAAGGAGGTTATAAAAACAAAAAAAAAGGGAGCAGACAGAAGGTAGAGGTAAGAAAAATACTTGGTAGGAAGAGAGAAACACTGCTTGAGCTGGCAGCAGTCCAAGCTCAGCTGGAGTTGAGAGAAGGATGTTAAGGTATGCTGGCAACAAAAGGAAGAGAGGAAGAGTAAGAAAATTGTAGACCTGCTGCTCAACTAGCAGGGGACATAGAGACAAAGTACAATGAAAAGGCTTAGACACTCAGTGTTGTCTTTGGCTGATTTTATACTGATGAGGTCTGAGCCTATAGCAGAGTTCCAGGGAAAAGAAGCATTACTCACATGAGTAGAAGACCAAGTTAGAAAGCTCTTCAGCCAGTGGGACATACACAGAGCCATAGAACCAGACCAAATGTTTTTTCCTGGGTCACCAGGAGAATTATGGAAACAAATTTTCTTTCCAGAAGCCACATCCATCCAGCATATATTTGGAATAAGTAAATCAACCTGTTTTCTGTGGCAAGACATTTAGCTCTGTAAACAAGGAAAGAGTACTGGACATTGTTTGCCTTGACTTTAGCAAGCTTCTAACACAGCACCTCAAAGGATCCTTAGACCTAAACTGTTGATGCATGAACTGAATAAGTGAACTATAAAGTGAGTGACACAGCAGCTGAACTGATGAGCTCAAAGGGCTGTAACCAAAGATACCATGTCTGACTGGTCTCCAAGGAAGTTTCTCCAGACCAATACTGGGTGTAAGATTTGTCCATAGTAATGACCAGAGTGATGGAATAGAGTGCCTCCTCAGCAACTCCCTGAGGATAGAGGAACTGGGTGAAGTGGGATATAAGCTAGAGGGAATATCTTCTATTCAGAGATACCTCAAATGGCTGGAGAAATGGCCTGACAGAAACCTTGCAAAGTTCCACAAAGGCAAAGTCCTGCATCTCTAGTGGAATAACCCCATACAGGCTGGGAGCCAACCAGATGGAAAACAGCTTTGGAGAAAAGGTCTTGGGGAGCAAGTTGAACAGGAGTCAACAGCATGACCTTGCAGCAGAGACAACCACACACCGGGCTGTGTTAGCAAGTGTAGCCAGCAGACCACGGGAAGTGATTCCTTCCTTTCATCTGGCACTTGTGTGACCACATCTGAAGGATTCTGCCCAGCTTTGGGACCGCCTGTACAAGACACTAACATATGGAAGTGAAGCTCAGCAGATGGCTATGAAGGTGAGTAGTGACTGAAGAACAGGTTATACAAGGAGAGGTTGTGACAGCTGCATTTGTTCATCCTTAAGGAAAAGTTATTACTGCTGCTACCAGCGACCTAATCAGAGGTTATAGAGAAGGCAGAGCCAGACTCTTCCCAAAGATGCAGTGACAGGACAAGAGACAATGTACACAATCCACATCTCCAGACAGACTTTTCAAAGAAAACTTTCAACAAAGTTTTGATTCAACACTAAAACAGGTGACCAGAGAAGCTGCAGAACCTCTATCCTTGGAGTTATATAAGACAACTGGAAAAAAACCTGAGCAATCCCATCTAAGCTAGTCTTGCACTGAGCAGAGAGTAATACCAGATGACTTTTAAGAAGTCCTCACCGATTTAAATGACCAAACTTCAAGTGGCAATCAAAAAACCAGAACTCTACAACTTGATCCTATCAAGTAAATACAGTGAGACTCTCAATACTCCCCTCCATCAAAGCTTTCTTGCTAAAGCCAGACATAGGTCAAGAAACAAGGGAAGGAAGAAACCTAGAACATTTAGCATAATAAGAAGAAATGAACAGATTTACTGTGTTCAGCAGAAATCTTGTGCTGCATATACAATTACCAGTTATTTGCTGAAAGTATGCACAGAGCACCTGCCTTTAGGTAACCATGTACGATGTTCTGTCCTCATTGCTTTCACCATTCCAACCACTATATGGTTTAAGGCACAGAGCACCACACTTTGCATTTTGCTTAGTGCCAGATGACAACATTTACGTTCTATCAGCCACACAAAGAGCAGATCTTGTGGATCGCTACCATTAAAGATGTATGTGCGTGCATGTGAAGGAGCTTCCAGGTTTGGTTCACTCCTAGAAGAAGCTGCAAGTCACAGGTGCTTATCTGGAGGACACAGTACTGGAACTTTCCACATGTTTTAACGGCATGAATGGCTCTTAGCTATAAAGGGTCCATTATAAGGGTAGTCAGATTCTCAGTAGTAGCACACATAAAAACAGAAAAAATTATGGAATTCTTTTGCAATATGCCTTGTTGCTTTTTGTAAGGCATTTTTACAAAAGCATGATCTAATGTGGAAACAGTCCTACTGCTGGTTTGGAAAAACATAGCATCCTCAACCAGCAGTGAAAAAACCATTCTGAGGCAGTGTTTAGTATAGCAATAACTTTGCAGAATAACTCTTAATGTAAAAGAAATACCTGAGAGACAGTAAATTTAAAAATAAAATTAAAGTTATTCAAACTTCTAAAATCTTATCTATGAACTTTTTTAAATTAGACTATATGAGCACTTGACATTACTAACAGTTTTGGCAAAGAAAATTGCACGTGTTTCTACCAGTGATTAGGATGCTCCTGATGAAGGAAGACATGTCAGGGAGAAGAGAAGGGTAAAGGCAGAACTCTCAAAAGGAAATTTGCTCTCACTTCTTTTCCTAATTCTCTACAACACACCTCTCCCTCTCTCCTTCTCAGGGGAGGTTTCTCCAGTTTGGAGTTTTGGAAGAAAATATTCCTTAGGCTCTGATCTCTACACCCTGTATTGCTTCTGCTTACATCCCCTAATGTTCCTGTGTTTCCTCCTCTAGATCACTAGAGAACTCACTCTCAAATGGGGCAGGGGGAACAACGAACAAGTTACTGCTAATGCATCCAAACCCACTCCATTATTAAAGCACCTATTTTTGAATGTACCTCTAGACTCTCCTGAAGAAGTTTTGAAGAAGGTCTGGTATAAAATTTACACCATATTTGTACACTTGCCTTTTGCATGAGACAATTCCCTCCCCTTAAGCAAACAAAATATCTGGAAGCTGTACAAGCCTGCAATGTGGAAAACTGGTTCTCCTGAACAGCAGCATATAATCCTTCAGTCTTTCAAATGAAATAAGTTTCATTAAAACACATAAAATGTGGTAATTCTGCTTTCTTGAGAAAGCAATATAAGGACCAGTCTCTTGCTTAAAAAAGTTGTCCTGCCAAAAAAAACAGAAAAAAACCCAACCAAACAAACACCAAAGCAGATTATGGAGAAGAACAGTAAGGATGTCAAAAGAAAAACCAAGGAGTGTGTCATCACAGCCACAGCAACAGGATCTCTGAGATCTTACTGTCAATAACTCATCTATACATTTTCCAGCATTGTTCGAGTCTTCTGTTCCAAGAAACAGTTCAGTTTCTTCTCTCTTCCCATCTGAGCACTCCAAACAGGAAACTTGCCCATCATATGGCATAGCACAAAGAACGCAAGTTATCTTCAAAAGAATTCAAGACTCTCCTGCTTCCGCTCCCTAAAGGAGAAAGTTCCTCAGTTACCTACTATTTCATTGTTTAGAAATCATGGCAGATGATGGACAACTCAGAAATCCTGTGCTGCTCTTGGAGGGAACCCATTTCATTGTATAAGGCTCAGTGGTCTAAATTTTGCCTGTAATTACAATTTCAGACTCATGCTCATATTCGTGAGTGTATATATGAAAATACAGTATTTTGAGCAGCAGTCTCAATTACAAAATTAGTTTTCTAATATACATGCAGAGAGAGGCAAATGCACAGAAGTACACTCTAGACATAAAATGTAGAGAGTTCAACTTCTCTTTGGGCAACTTACTACGCATTTAACACTAAGTTAAAAGACAATTTTTATTTCATTTTACTTTCATTATTTGCTTACTTGGTGTCATACTATCCAAACATGGAAGGCACTGGCAGTAAAACAAGAAACAAAAATATTACCCTAGAGTATTTTTTCCAGTTAGGAACTTCCTTCTTCATTTCCCTCACTATCCGTTGGTGGTTTCCTCCAGTCACAACTACTGCTCAGGGACACTGTGCATGACGAGCCTCCCAAAGAAGCACTGAGCAATACAAGGGCCTCTCAAACACATGCAGAAGAACCATGTGTAACAGAGTTTTGTTCTAGAATTTTCTTTATAGGCAAAGTATACCTGACTGCAAGTACAGGCAAACATACAGAATGACTGGATAGAGCCGAAAAACCACACCTTGCCTTAGGGGAGAATGCGATGAGCCACTCTCCCATCAGCATTTATTCCACTGTCTTGAATTTATCTTAAAGGTCTGTCCTACCCAGTATTAAGCAATATACCAACAAGGCAGAAACATCTTACTCTCTCAAGGGCCCACATGACATTACCATGCATCTCTTATTCCAGTCTTGCAAACAGATGTACCAGACCCTCTACAGCCTGTGCTGTGCACTGCTCACCCCTCCACAATGCTCTTGAGGCAGCGGTCGTGCCAGCCTGTACCTCTCCTGTCCTCTCTCCAGCTTCTTTTCAACTCCCAGCAGGCCAGTACAATGCTGGAAAGTTGGAAGGGCCAAGAGTTGTGCTGGGACTGCAGGTATTCCTTTGCACTGCGACCTCCCTCCTGTCAAACCAAACTTCAGTGAGACCAGGGAAGAATATTAGCGTGAGACACAAAGCCCTCTACAATTGTAGTCCTCTCCTACTGTCAAACCTTAGACAAGAGAACTTCTTTTAATTTGACATTGTATCTTTTCTTCTTTTTTGCAGCATATTAAATCCCCACCTGGAAAAGAAATATGCTTATCCAAAAGTCTGGAAAAGTAAAGAATTCCTGTTAACTTCATTGCTACTACTAAGCAAGACCAGCTTAGTAAGCTGTTTTCGCAGCTACATCATTGTGCATTCTGTCCTATGAACCACTGATGTAACACTAACGAGCTCTCTTATCCACAAATACGCCATGCTCCAAGAGGCTCTGTTAGGTGGCACATCCTTCGGACCTGGAGCAGAAGGCCAAGTTGCATTGCTGGCCTCAAGCATTCCCGGCAGATAGTAACAAGAAAAACAAAGTTACCGGAACTTCAAAGCCAATCTGATACACTTTATCAGGGACTCTGACTATCACAAGAAAACAAACAACACACTCTCACAAAGTTTTTTCAGCCCTTCTAAACAAAGAGGATCCCCTCACGCTCCCAAACTGCTCAGGACAACTCTTCCAAAATTCTTAACAAATCCACTAAAAGGAATGATTCATTGGCTTGAATCATATAACTAGGAATCTTACAACACAGGGCCATGGCTGATATAAGGATGCTGAATAATTACACAGATAACATTATACTTAATTGTATTCTTTTAAAAACAACTCTGATCTGTATTCTTCTTAAACTTTTATGTATACAGTTTTTTAAAATCACATTAGAAATGGGTTTAAATGACCCACATACAAAGAAACAGCAGATAAAATAAAGACAAGTTGCAGATCATAGCTATTTCCTGGATTGTTTTTTTGTTGGCAAACATAACTCCAGCTGATGCATATTAAATTTGGATTCATCAACTGTACCATGAAGAAAGAAAAACTCATTACCTTGTGCCCACTTTTTCAAATTTGTACTTGTCCATTTAATGGACACATTCATGGTGTTGTTAAACAGTACACACTCCTTGGTTTTGCTCATTAGTCTGTATTTAAAATAATAGTTAAAACCAATCTAGCACATAAGCAATATTGTTTTAATACACAGGTGTGACTGAAAAGTACGAGGTTCTTCACTTCAGTCTCTCGTATATTGTTTTAGCATGCTATTGTCATCTACACATAAACATTTCAAAGGTGTTTTTTCAAACCCTACCAATCACACCCAACCACATGTACTTCCTAACCCTGAAATGACAGCAAGTTCATAATACTTTAACCAGATCTTATCCAGGTAGAAAGTGCACATTACAAAGGGATAATGAATACTTGCACTGTTCATTAAGTACGTGTCCTCACATTCCTAACCAATTCATTCATTCGTTAGCAGCTATATTACCGTGTACTCCTCTTCAGACTTCTAGAGTTCTATCTACCATTACCTCCAATTATTCTTTAATTTTCTGGCCAATTTTATTCTCCTAAATGTTTAAAATCAATTGATTAAACTCACTAGTATTTTAAGAGAAAAATCCTATTAAAACTTATTCACACAAGTCTGCCTTAGTTCTACAAGTCACTTATGTTATGAAAGGTCCAGAATCTGGCCCAATACATCTCTGGAAAAGTAAGAATCACCACATCAGCCTGTTAAAAAAAAAAAAGAGAAGTATAACACAGGCAACTTATCTCCACAAAACACACACATCAGTGATTGCATCAGTGTACTGGCAAAGCCGGAAGGTGGCTTAGGTCACGCATGTAATGCCAGCCTAAAAAAAACTAAAAAAAAATGCTGTAGTCTGACAACTAAAGATCACAGAATCAATTAGGCTGGAAAGGGCCTCTGAGACAATCGAGTTCAACCTATGACCCAACACCACCGTGTCAACTAGACTAAGGCACTAAGTGCCACATCCAGTCATTTCCTGAACACCTCCAGGGACAGTGAATCCACCACCTCCCTGGACAGCACATTCCAGTGTCTAACCACCCTTGCTGTGAAGAAATTCCTACTGATGTCCCACCTAAACCTCCCCTGGCGCAGCTTAGGACCATGTCGTCCTGTCCTCTCGCTGGCTGCCCGGGAGAAGAGGCCGCCCCGCACCTGGCCACAGCCTCCTTTCAGGGGGCTGCAGAGGGGCTCCGTTACGGCCGTTCCCACCGGCTCCAGCACCCGAGGAGCCGGGGCGAGGCCGCACCGCCCGCCCGGCCGCTACCCCGGGCCCGGGCCCGGGCGCGGCCCCACCCCGTGCGCNAGGGGAGCGAGACAAGAAGCCCGAGCGGGGCCCGCCGGCCACCCCAGCGCCGCCCTGCCCGAGCCGGCGCGGGGAAGGGAAGTGCAGCGGGGAGCCGGCGGCTTTTACCAGGAGGAGCAGGAGGCAGCCAGGGTCAGGCAGGAGAGGGAAGATGGCGGGTCTCATGGTAGATCGGGCGCCCGGGAGCGGGGAGGGGAGAAGCGCGGCTCCCACTCTCCGCGGCGGCGGCTCCTCCACTTCCCCCCGTCTCCAGGAAACACCCGGGCAAGTTCCACCGCGGGGCCCCGCGCTCCGCCGCGCGCTCCCAGGGCACGCCGGGAACCGTAGTTCCGGGAAGGGGAGGGCAAGGAGGAGGAGAAGGAAGGGAGGGAGGGAGGAGAAGGAAGGAAAGGAGAGAGAGTGAGAGAGGGAGGAGGCGTGGATCCCAGAGCGCACCGGGGCTGCCCGCGGGGCGGCGCCTGGAGGCAGCGGCGCCCCGATGAGGAGAAGGGCGGGGTGGAGGTGAGTTACGGGGCGCAGCTGCAGCGCCGGGCGGGGAAGAAGGGAGGGAAGGAAGGAGAGAGGGAGGCGGCTCTCGTGGTCTGGGCGAGGCAGGGTTAACCCTTCCCGCCGTGGTGGCGCGGGTGTCCCGTGGCACCGCACCCTCTTCCGCTCTGGATCGTTCCCTGGCAGCCCCCGAGCGGCTGTCCGCCTTTCCTTTGGATCCCGCCTTGTACCTTCAGCCGCCGGGACTGGGCACACGGCTTTGCCTGTAGGGAATATGAGGAGGGGTATTTGGGCGCTGTGCGCCTTGTGGTCTTCGTGTCCTCGGAGTTTGGGAGGCAACTTTCTCCTGCTTGGAATCCTGTGTGTGACGGGGCAGAGCGGCTGCTGGGAGGGTTGGGAAACTTTAGCTTGAGTGGAACGTCATCGCTGATGTTTATCCCTTGGCGCTTCAGCAGATTTGCACTTTCTGTCACTCGCTAAGTTCTAAATCCTGAAAATGAGGAACACCCAAAATTCAGGGCTTCGCCTTCTTCAAGTAAAACTTTGGACCTTACGGGATACGTACATGCTCTGAAACCTTGCAGAGCTGTCTCAAAAAGATCACAGAATGCTGCGCTTTGCGTTTGTCACATTTCCAGTGTGTATACGAGTGTAAGGAGGGAGACGGGGAGTAACACCATTTGGAAGAAAGTCCTTTACATCAGCCTTTTTCAAGTCAAGACTGGCTTGGTTTCAAAGAAAGCCTGACAGGCTCAGACTTCGTGTGACCCTGCAAAAATCTTGTGGCCTGTCAGTTTCATGAGCTGCAAACACTCTCACACACACATATACGTATACAAGTCATGTATTTTTTATAGTCTGAAATTGAAACTTGGCTTTTTTCAGTTCTGCTATGACTACCTTAAGAACCTGTGCTCTTTGATCTGTGGAGTGAACATCTTCTGCACTAACTCACATTTGAAAAATCTTTGATATTTTTTCAAAGCTCAGTCTTCACTTGGAAATTGTATCAATAAAAATTGATAGCATGATCGTGTTATCATGTTTAAATTTTAACAACCTCATGTTTTGCTGAATAGAGAAATTACGTAATTCTTGTTATCTGCGTAATGCAAAGTAGACATACCATAGTTTGGTATGAAATTTCATGTACCTCGAAGAGGTCTTGGTGTCCATGTAAGTGTCCCTTCATTTTAAGTGACTTGAGAAGGCTATTCTTTTCCTACATGTTAGCTTAAAGAAGAAAAGTGAATTATTTACTTGATTCTAGTAATACGATACATATTACAGATAATGCCAGTTATGTAGCATTTTATAAGCAGATCTTTTACTTATTTCTTTATTTTTATTGACCAAATGCCTAATTTTTTGTTAATGAGTTTCTTTATCAAGCAAGTTTTCCAGACAGCAGTTCATCTGATTGCTATATACATGAGAAAAATACCTGAAGAATGTTACAAATTTTCCTTTTGTAGTCCCTCTTAATATTTCAGAACTTATCTGATGAAGAATTAGCCCATTCGATGGAATCATGATACTTTACTAAGAATTGCTGTAGAGATAATGGGTTGCTTCTCTCACCTGTGTGATTACTAACACTTAATGCAGAAGTGACTGTTGTTTTCATCTGGAAACTATGAACATATTTCATTATTAATTCTCTTCTGTATGCAGTCAGTTTTATGTAAAAATTATTGTTGATGTTAATGGGATGTTTCTGGTGTTTCACTAAGTTCTTTGGTATTTGCAGAATTTTATGCTGCTGCCCCTGGATTTCTTGTATTTTAGTTTATTTGTTGAAAGGTAAAATGTGAAAAAAACAGAGGAACTAGATAGTAAGATCCCCATAGAAAATGCTTTTGAAGGTGCTGGAGTCCATCAGTGCTGGTCACTTCTTAAGGACTCCTAAATGCACAGGAGCAGGCAATTCCAAAATGTCAGAAGTCAAGCAGACAAGGTAGAAGGCTGGCTTGGCTGGCCAGGGATCTTCTTTTGAAGCTAATGGGAAAAAAAGAAGGTGTATGCCCAATGGAAGTAAGGTCAGGTGACACATCTGTTGATGGAATCTTTTTCTATTTTAGTAAAGCTTTCAATACTGTCTCTCACAGTATCCTCCTGGACTAAATGTCCAACACACAACTGTATAAACACATCATGTGATGGGCAAGCAAGTGGCTCACAGGTCAGGCACAAAGGGTTGTAGTAAATGGGGTGATGTCAGACTGGGGACCTGTCACTAGTGGGGCTCTGCAGGGCTCCGTCCTCGGCCCTGTGATTTTCAGTATCTTCATTATTGACTTGGATGCGTGACTGGAAGGGATACTAAACAAGTTTGCAGATGATAAAAAATTGGGAGGAGCTGTTGTCTCCTTTGAGGGCAAAAAGACCCTATAGAGAGACATCAACAAATCAGAGGACTGGGCAATCACCAACTGTATGGAGTTTAACAAGGCAAAGTGCCCGATTCTGCACCTGGGTGTATGGGCAGACTGGGAAATGAGATGCTGGAAAGCAGGGCCATGGAAAGGGACCTGGGGGTCCTGGTCGATGGCAAGTTGAATGTGAGTCAGCAGTGCCCTGGCAGCCAGGAGGGCCAAGCGTGTCCTGGGTGCATCAGGCACAGCATGGCCAGCCGGGCAAGGGAGAGGATTGTCCTGCTCTGCTCTGCACTGGGGCAGCCTCACCTTGGAATATTGTGTGCAGTTTTGGATGCCACAACGTAAGAAGAATATGAAGCTATTAGAGAGCATCCAAAGGAGGGCAATGAAGATGGTGAAGGGCCTTGAGGAGAAGCTGTATGAGGAGAGGCTGAGGTCATTTGGTCTATTCAGCCTGAAGGACACTGAGGGGAGACCTCATTGCAGTCTGCAACTTTGTCATGAGGGGAAGAGGAGGGGCAGGCACTGATCTCTGTGGTGATCAGTGACAGGACCTGAATGAGGGAATGACCTGCAGTTGTGTCAGGAGAGGTTTAGGTTGGGTGTTCTGCACCCAGAGGGTGTTTGGGCACTGGAACAGGCTCCCCAGGGAAGTAGTCACAGCGCCAGCCTGACAGAGTTCAAGAAGTGTTTGGATGATGCTCTTAGGCACATGGTGTGACTCCTGGGGATGTTCAGTGCAGCGCCAGGAGCTGGACTTCAATGGTCCCAGTGTGTCCATTCCAACTCAGGATATTCAGTGATTCTATACTGCAGGACTGTAGTAACTTGATACTTGATAACAAACTTTATTGGTTACTGAATTAAAGTATGCATGGCAACACTCTGAAGAACAGTCTGTTGGGTTTGTAAAGAACCACTTTACAGACTTTTGCAAAGCTTATGGCCTGAAATTTGAGTTTAGGGCGATGAAACTACAATGTATATGTATTTATCTTCTTAATGTAGCCTTTTTTCTGGTGAATTTTGGTTAGCGGTAGATTTATTCCACAGATGAAAAACATATATTTTCTTTTCTGTTTTTAACAGAAGCATCTTTAGCAGCGTTGGAGTAATTTTAATGACTCATTATAAAATTAATTCTGTTTTATTGATGTGGTTTTGGTTTTTCTTCTAGAACTGAACTCCTACAAAAAATGCTGGTGGCACAGATCTGACCTATAGTAATACCTTGAAAGAGTATGAATATTTCAGCAAACTGCCTCTTAAGTGGTTCCTCGTTAGCATCTGAAGTGCATGCTGCTGCTGTTAATGGAGATAAAAGTACCCTCCAAAAGCTAATAGCAGGTAAATGTTTTCATTGTAAATGCATTTAGATTACTTCAGAACTGAGGTTTTTTGGTTTTGATTTACAGCTCTGATCTTTAAGATATTCTTGATTTCTCAATTATATGTGCTTCTAGAATAAATGTTGCCCTGAAAATATGATTGATTTTTCTTACTTTTTATTAACTGTTGCTTTTGATTGGTACTTCTTTGTGAAGTAAAACAGAAAGTTGGTAAGTGACAGAACCCCTTTCAGGAATTTGAAGTTCTGGAGAAGTGCTTTGTGCCGAAATATTTTGGCTGCAACTCCCTATTTTTTTAATTGCTTTTTGGGAAATTTGATAAATACGTTTTTACAGATAATTTATTATAGTTTCTGAAGTCTTGTCACTGTGTAGTATTTGTTAACAAAATGAGCCAGCCTTATTTGTTACTTTGGTTCTGATAGACTGGCAATGTTTCTCAAGAGAAATTAAGGGTAATGAGAGAGTCTAGTCCTATTGAATCTAAAGTAAAATAAAATTCCCATCCATTAAAAAGCTCAGGATTTTGCCTTCCCTTGCTCTCCAGGAATGATACGGCATTCCAGCTTAATAGTTTTCAAAAGCAGTATATATTCTGTGTTCCAAAAACAGTCTTGCATATATTTGGAAGGCTGCCATATGACAGGTGAAGACTTGGATTTTTCAGACCTTCTGATTAAATGCAATTCCAGGTGATACTGTAGAAGTTCTATTTGCTCAGCCTTTTTTGGAAAATCCTATTCCTGGAGCTTGGCAAGGGTTGAAGGACTGTGAAATAATGAGAAGCATAGTCTGTATTTATGTCATTAACTGTCAGTTTTAATGGGTGTGAAGGCTTTGATGGTAATAGCATTACACCAGCAGTCAGGTTTCTTTATGTATCTTCTGCTGACATGTGTTGAAGGCCAGGTAGTAACCTGTGTGGATCTGTTGTCCAGGCTGTACAGAAAGCAGTAAGGGGCTCCTCTTTACAAGGTGTATCTAATTTTCTCAAAAGAGAACTAGAACTGATTTGACTCCAACAGGAACACATTTGAGGGAACTGACTTTATAGAAGCTCCACTCGAAACAGTTATTTTTTGTTGGGCCTTCAGCTTTGTTTTGTCATATGATGTTTCAAACATACACTGTTTGCATTTAATGCTGTTTGCTCTTTTTAAAAACGTTTTATAAACAGCAGATGAGCAGCTGATATAGAGATACTTCTAGAAATCTGTGACATTCAACTACAAAGTAGCTTTAAATACCCGGGTTTCTAATAAATCCTTCTGCCTGCATGTGGAGGTGGAAAAAAGTCTGAGCTTTCAAATCCTGGCTAACAGTCAGAAGCAACAAAGAGTTTTTTCTAACTTTAGTGTGTTTTTGTTAATCTCAGAGCCAAAAAACGTATTTTTGGAAACACAAAGGAAAAAGTATTTCTGTGTTGCTGGTACATCTTGTCAAATATACCACAAAACAGCCATTAGAACCAGATAAGGAAATTGCTCTTCTTTTAATGATGCTCATGCAGCAATGAGATAAAATTGCTGTTTTACTTTTGCATGGGAGAGTAAACTGCGCAATCCTTGTAGCATTTGCTATATTAGCAAAATTTGGCTTTTCTGTTTTGCCGTGTTTTGACAGGATATGACACAGACCTTACTTTTGCCAGAACTGGACCAAAAAGAAAAAAAACTTCACATATTGCCTAGCAGAAGAATGCATTAGAATAATATTTTTAGCTGTTTACCAGTCCCTGTTGAAAGTATAACTTGATGCCAGAAGCAAGTTGAGCAATTGGTACTATTCACTGAGTTTCATGACTGCACTCAACAGCAGCAGCAGCTAAATCAGGACAGTACTCCAGCATTATGCGTGCTGTGTGTGCTGGATTGCTTAACAACACTTTTCTAATACAGGCAAGCTTAGCACCTTGGGTATGTAGCCAGCGGTGACTTTCTCCTCCTTTCAGGGTGGACCTTTTAGCCCCTAAATTCATTATTACTTTCCTCTTTGTGCTTTCTCTGTTCAGTTATTAACATAGGGGGGCATAGAGGCTGGCCAAAAGGACTCTTAGAGCAGCCTCTCAAACCTCTTTGATGATTTTTCCTTCTGCCATCTGTAGCTTGGTGGAGCGTGTGCGGCTGTATACAAACATGTATGCTTTATTTGCATATAATTAGAGTATGGATGAATTTTAAAGGAACAGGTGTTTGAAATAATACAGTGTGTTCTGCATAATGTGTTCCTTTTGACACCCTGTGCCAGAAAGAGGCACAGACAGAATCAAAGGTAAGTAGACCATTTATTTAGAGAAAGAGGGCTTTGGAACAAAGTATCTCTGTATGTTAACTGCTGCTAATGCTTAATCACAGGACTTTCTAAAAAGCCTGTGGGTTAAATACTGTAAAGTACATGCCAAGTGTTAATTGTATAATCAGTGTTCTAACAGAAGTGTGCTAGTTGTTTGCATTGCATGAGTTGTCCTGTACATATTTTAGAATTGTGTGTTCTTGGGCTTTGGGGAATGCTCACAGTATTTTCTTTCCTGTGTTTTATAGTACACTGAACATGTCTTTAATTAACAGTTCTTCAGCGTTAAAATCCATCTGTATGGTTTTGATCCTAGGGAAAAGGCGAGCAAAAGTTAATTTTGTGTTTGGAGGATCATTTTCCATTTAATGCTTTGGGAAGAGGCATCTACTTGTTTTAATTGTTTTAATTGTTTAAAAGAACTCAATAATGATTACAATAGTCATTATACTGAAGTGTCTGTTCAGTCCAGCTCCTCATTCTAATGCTTTGCTTGCATCCAAATGCTTCTAAATCTCTGATGTGATGTTTCATTGTCTATTTTAACTAAACTACGGATTACAAATATGCAGTTGTGTGCTATTGTTTGATCCTCCTCCCTACTTCTCTCTTGGCTCTTCTACATTGTGGGAGGTAGAATAAATCTCAAATCAGATATTGCAGAAGGCAAGATTCTTGCAAGTGACAAGAAATGGTCTGCCTTTTAATAGTTAGGGAGAATTCACACCCTCCTGCTGCCCTTTCTCATTTTCTGGTTTGAAAAATGTTAAAGAGTCAGATATGACTGCTTGCATAGAGTGTGAGGAAGTGGTGAAATACAGCTATGAGAGTTAAATTTTGGGCTTGGGCCCTGGATTCTGTAGTGTTCATGGCCTCTGTTGGCAATAAGCTTATGGAATGCATATTCTGGTGGGCTGAGGATTTTGATTCTGAAAGGGGAGGGGTCTAACAAAATTTCTTTCTTAGACAGATATGTGAAGAGAATTTATTTTTGCCAAAGCGGATTTTAGGTGTGCTAATATGTGAATGTTTTAAAGGCTACCTGTGCTTTCTTGATAGCAAAAATAATAATTTGCTGCAGCTGTAAAGTTCACCAGGTGTTGTGGCTACTGACTGTCATCAACTTAATCCCCCCCTTAGCACCTGATGGGGATGTAGTAGCTCCTAGCCCTTGTCCTGCCTCTTAGCCTGAGCATAAAGACACCGTTTTAGGGAAATGCTCACAGGATTGTAACCGTTCTAAGGGCCTTACAGAGCCTGGTAAGCAAAGGGAGAAAACCTACTGCTAGAAGATACTTTCTTTACCTTAAAAAAACATGCAGAAGCTTCAGGCAAATTACTGGCATCGAGTTTTGAATTTCTTGCTCATTTTTCCCTCAGACTGTATGCAGTCATGGAAACTCTTTGTCATCAGCTACATCACTTTTTGAGAACTGAAAAGGAAAATAGATATCTGTTGCTTTACTTAGTTGTGTTGCACTTGAGCTTTAGGCCATTTTTGCTTGTCTTTAGTCTCTAAATCTTATATCCTCCAGCATTCCATAGCAGAAAGGGAACTGGAATTTGAGGGAGGCATACTGTTTTTGCACTCTGCTGGTTTAAGAACCGATGTTATCTGAGCGTAAGCCCATGTGCTTATGACTTATTGGGAGAAATGAACGTGTATGTATTTCTCTTAATATATTTGAGTGTTCAAGTCCCATCAGGTTCAAGCAATTTAAGACACTGTTGAGGTTATGTTAACACTTAGCAGTGAAATGTGGTTTGGTGATGTCTAAGTGACCATGTTGGACTAAAACTGGAAGAGCTGTACTCTTACTGTACTTAGTTTATTAGAGAAACTGGCTTGTTGGTTGGGAACAGTGACATGTTAAGTTATGCTTTGGACCACAATATCTGCAGGGAATCAGGCTAAACAGTGTGAAGGTGAGTATTATAATGCAAAAAGGTGTTCAAAAACCAGCCTGTTCCTGAGAAAGCTAGATGTAGGTCAGTAGAAGACTTCTTGTTGTTTTGGGGTGGTTTTTTCGGTCTGGTTGGTTTTTTTTGTTTTATTTGTTTGTTTTATAGTAATTTGCTAGGGACATAAAAATTAGTTGTAAAACCAATGGATTGTCAAGGTGAAGTGGCAGTCAGAGAGGACAAGGCCACAGGTGGACAATAAAAAGAATTTTTCTATATCTGCATCACAGAGGAGTTTGGAAATGTTCCTAAACTTTTTTTACAGAGCAAAAAGAGTTTTCTAAATGCAAATCACACTTTCAAGGCAAATAAAAGTGTTACAGAGTGAATCATGTGGTTGATGTGGCATTCACTCTATAGTTTTAAAGGAACTAAAAAATGTAGTGAGTGAGTAAATGATTGCTCTGACTGGCAATATCCTACTTGACAGTGTTTTTTCTAAGTGGCTTTATTGGTAGGGAATGAATTTTAATTCTTGCTATTCCCCTTGATTCATATTTAATCTGCTTGATTCTTTTTCTGGGTGAATCAATAGAAATTATAATTAAGAATACAATTACTGGATATGTAGGTAAGTATAATATGCTGGGGGAGAGAAAAGACTGTATAAAGAAGCAGCATGCCTCTGCTGGAGTGCTTTTGAAGCATCAGCAGTCATGCAGACAAAGGAATAATTAAAGAGCTAAACTAACTTGCCTATAAAATTCAATGTACCTTGAGTAATTGTAGACAACATTGCTCTGTTGGAGATCTGGAGACTCTGGATGCATGGGGTAGTTGATACCCATGAAGTTAAAAGAGCTTGCCTTTTATGTGGTGACATCATGGAAATATGAAACTTTATAGTGAAACTGCTTTGTTTGGAGGGTTTTTTGGACTGTGAATAAAAGTAGTGTTTTGACTTTTTTTGAATAGGTTATCAGATTACTGCCTTACTAACCTTATCAATTCAATAAAGCTTGGGAAGTATTTTAGTAGTTGCCATACTGTAAGGCACCCTGAAGTAAATAATGGTATTGATGTAATATTGACGTTTATGCTTTTAAAATAAACATTACTGTGAGTAGGCTTTAAAGTTTGTTTTAGTTACAGTCTTTACAGGTTTCCGGAGGTCTATTTGGTTTCTGCACTGTTGATATTTTTTAAACAAGTCTGTGCAGCCGAGATCCCTGTAACTATTTTAAAATTATTTATAATTATGCCACTGCGGAATGTTACCAGTGGTAGGTGTATTCATGGTACTAATGTTTTCTGAATGTACTTTTTTCTGTAAATATATTTTGAAATACTCTGTAACTGTCAATAAAAGTAGGATAAAATGTAATAACTGAGTTTATCACATACTCCATTTTTTTTGTTCACCCCAGTCATATTATAGTGAGATACCTGCTGTTCCTATTATAATAAGATGACTTTTTAATAAAAAAGTACTGCTTTTAGCTAGATACTAATATACTTAACTGGTTTAAGTGAGCATTTTCGTTTGGATTCTTTCTAGGAAACTCTGAGCTGAAAGATAAAGAGGACCAGTTTGGAAGAACTCCACTTATGTACTGTGTGCTGGCTGACAGGCTGGACTGTGCAGAGGCGTTGCTGAAGGCTGGAGCTGATGTTAACAGAGCTGATCGCAGCCGAAGAACTGCTCTCCATCTCGCTGCACAAAAGGTAATTACCTTACAAGTGCTTATAAAGTTAGGACTTTCACAACAGCTGTGAGGTGGGCTGACCCTGGCAGGACACCAGGCACCCACCAAAGCCGCTCTGTCACTCCACTCCTCAGCTGGACAGGGGAGAGAAAATTTAACAAAAGGCTCATGGGCTGAGATAAGGGCAGATAGAGATCCTTCACCAGCTCCTGTCACAGGCAAAACAGACTCAACTTGGGGAAATTTAATTTATTACAGTCAAAACAGAGTAACATAATGAGAAATAAACCCAAATCTTAAAATCTTCTTCCTCACACCTCTCCTTTCTTCCTCGGCTGAACTTCACTCCTGAATTCTCTCCCTTACCCTGCAGACAGTGGTGCAGGGGGATGGGGAACGGGGGTTGCCGTCAGTTCATTACTGTCTGTTTTTTTTCCTTCTACAGTCTCAGTCTATTGTATTGTCTAGTTACATTGTCCCACTGAAGTGCTAAAGGAAGTATTCAACAATAAAATAAAAGGTAATTGAAAGTATAACTTCAGAGCTGCAAGAAATTTTGAGTGTGGTTAGGCCTGGGGGAAGTGTCCACAGTCTCTCCACAGGAGAATAAGCAGCTGCTGATGGGAAAAGAAAAAAAAAAGGGCGGGAGGGGCTTTGGCTGCTAACCAAGACATTTGAGTTCATAAACTGTGAAAAAGACTCCACAGAGAAGATTAAAAATTCAGACTGAAAGAAACAGCCTTTTATTTACTATTTTAGTTTTTATAGTATGTTTAAAACTGTAACTGCTCAAAAATTAATGCTTTTTTGTAAGCTGTCTTTTGGTACCAGTTAGAGCACCTGCCATGATTTTCATAGCAAACTATTTCTGTGGATAACATCTTGTCACCTGTTAATAATCATTCACATTTTTTGGATGTTTTAATATAATCTGTATTTTTTATTATTTTATTTTAATTAGGTTTACATAAGGGTAGCTATAGTATGGTCATCTTATTAAGTAAGGAGCAGTTAAATAGAGGACCATTTGGAAAGACTATAATAAGGTGATATTCTCCAGATACATTTGCATGGGAGTCCATAGGAACTGTGTGGTCTGTGTTACTGCATCCCTTATTGGGAAATAAAGTGTTGTAGGTTGTAGTTGACTTGAAATAGGCTAATTCATCTGCTTGTTTACATACCATTACACTCTGATGAAATAATTCAGTCATCATCATTACCTTGTTTCCAGGATTAATTTTGTATTTCTAGGGGACCGACCAGCTTACTGTGAATGTTGTTGTTTCAAAGATAGGCATTTCATAAAAGCAGCAATGTCAGAGACTTAAAAAATTGCTGTAAGATCCTCTACTTGTCTGGTGTTCATAGAGGCTTTTAGATTTTACAATGTGATAGACATCATATTAAAAACTGAATTTTAAAAATTACATTTTCCACAGGTTTTTAAAATACATTTTAGCATATTAAAACAGCATGAATTCCTGTATAAATCTTTGTCTTAATGTTCATATTGTGGATATTTGTATTATAGCAATTCAAGGCGAGAGAGATTTTGCCCTGGCATAATATCCGCTAACTGCATGTGCTCTCCATTTCCTTTACTCCTTGCTTCAATCCTGAAAGTGCAGTTTGTACCGTGGGATACTTGGACCATTTTAGATGTGTTTTCAGTTGACAGTGCAGATGAAAAGGAAGGTAAAACAGCACGAGGTAAAGATTGTAGCAGTAGATTTTATGTAATCACACACTTACTATGTAATGTACTAGATAGCTGTGATTCACCCCATAGCTGGGTAAGTGCCATCATAGTGCTGGGGGCAAAAAGTGGTCAGGGAACAGCCCTTGCAACTGCTTTTTATTTGCTTCACTTAGCTGTCCTCTAAAATTCCGTTCTGTGTCTTCTGAACAGTTACTTGCTATTGATGTCAGCTTATGAAATTAACATTTCATGTGTGTAAAATTTTGTCTGTAATCTTTCCGTGTTAAGATCTACATTTCTGTCATGAGTGTCTTCTGAAAAATATATAAAATCAAAATTCAAAACAACTTAATGTTTCATGCAGTTTTGGCTGTTTAAATAATGTTCTGCATTCTTCTTATTTCTCACTGATACTTTTGGTTTATATTCTAATTTTTTTTCTCCAAAGTAAAATTCCTCAGTAAAGTTGACTTTCAGATAGAAAAAGAAACATGCTTTGAGGTCACCCATTTCCAAAGTTGTTTTGTCTGTGTTGGTTAATCATGAATATATGTATTTACCAGGGCCACTGTATAGTTTTTGTTGTGTTCAAGCTTGGGAGTTAGTAGCTGTCCTGTGCTTCATCAAAAACGGATTCACGTGACTTTATAAATCCCCATTAATTGGTAGTCACCAGTATAAGCTGTTCAGAAGGGCAATGCTTGGAGATTCAGATTCCTAAATTGTACTTGTGTTGCATCCTAATTTTCCTTTTCTTTGGAGAGAGAAGTTAAGATTTACAGACCTTAACATGCAACCAGTGAAGAGGCAGGAAAGAAAAGACACTTCTTTCTACACTGATATTGTTAACTAAAGCAGATGGAGGTAAAATGAAGTAAGGTTTCCTGAGTCAGAACCTTCCTATCTAAGTATTAGGATTACTTTTGCTGTTCTTTGCTGTCTCTTTGAAGGGGTTTTGGGACATGTTGCTCATCAGATTGCAGCAGACAGACATTCTGAGGGCCAGAGTTTGTTGCCAGAATATTTGAGACTCTTTAGGTTCTCATTCTACAGGGTGCCTTTACATGGCCCTTTGCACTTGTTCGTCTGAAACAGTCTTGCGGCTGATTTGACAAAAAATGGTCTCTGCTGGCTTTGTTTGGGAACCACAGAACTGTCTCAGAGGAAAAGAGTTTGTGAGAAAATGCTCTTCTAATGCCAAACAGAAGCAATGATTTAGCCATCTTGGACTGAAGAGAGATGAATGTCTTCATTCGTGTGTTTGGTTTCAAGATGGTGTCTCTCCCATTAGTAATCCTGGTCCTCATAAAAAAATATTGGTTTTTTTCTCTGCAGGATGAGTTGACACTGTTCCCATTTTTCTGTCTGGAGACTTCACTGTGAGAGAACTGCCAGTTCATGTCTTTCAGTTCTAGTAAAATTGCTTGCAGGTTTTTTAATCCCTATAATAGAACAAACATTCAGAATGTGGCACTGACCTGAATTCAGTCGTAAGTCATCAGTATTAAGTAAAATGAATTAGGACTTCAGTTGCTTTTCTTCTCTAGGATGGATTTCTGGTTGGATAGGGCTTAAATGAACAACGGTAACGCGTCATTCCATTAACACTTGCATAACTAGCTTCTGACTCGACCTGTGTGAGTTGCAAACCTGGCTGTACTGGGTAAGTGTGTGTATACATGCACATACGTACATGTCAGCTCTACATTATATTTTATTCTTAACTTCCACCTCTCTGCAAGTTTTATGCTTCCAGCTATTGTCTGCGGAATAAGAGACAGCCTTTGCTTCCATCATGTTTGTTATTACTGTTACATAAGGAGTTTATTCTGTAAAAGCATTTCTTCCAGTCCTTCAAAATGCCGACAATCACATCCAGTATTCAAAATGCAGAGTCTTATTTGTTGGTAGTACAGAGTTCTTCTTAAATTATGGGTAAAGATTTCAGCACTACCCATAGGGTCAGACAAAACATTCTGATGGGATGGTCTCACAGTAGTTCCTTAATCCTTCTCTTTTCCTAATGGCAACTGTAATTCCTTTTGAAGTAGTTACTTTGTGGCTTGCAGCTGTGTAGTTGATCTCCTCCCAATATTCTGTTGCACTCCGAGTGCCTTTGCTTTGTTTCACAAATGTCTTAGAAGACATATTTCACAACCATGGTTTGTCAATATAGCTCTATTTTGATTTGGGTATCAATAAACAGTACCAAAAATTCTGCACTTGATAGAAATGCAATTCATAGTCTCTACAAAAACTATTTCTGATAGCATAGCTTGGCAGACTGGCCAGTGCTCTTACAAGCTCTTTCAGTTCCAAGGGTTTCGACACAGGTAAGAAGTGAAGGTGATCTGATGATACCAATACCTCTGTCTAATGCTGTTTTAATAACCAGGTCATATTTACCAGTTAATGAGGAAACTCAAGTCTCAGAACTCAGAGTTGCTGTGTCATCCTGGTCTTGCCATGCTTCATTCAAATGGTTTTTGTCACTGGAGCGTGTCTACAAAGCAATGGTTACATGAAAAGCTGTCAGGTTCTCATCTGTTCTCATCTCAACAAAAGATTCTTATAATCTCTCTGTCTCAGACTTCACTAATGACATTCTGGGCTATTTGCAAGAAGTGAGGCTTAGGATATTCCCTTACTTATTGGTCCACTATCACCTTTCTGAACCTAAGCATTCTCACACCTTTCTTTGTAGAAAGTTCCTGAAATTAAGAAGGCAAGGTGAGAAATTTCAGCTGTACTATTTGAAACACTAATGCTTTTTGAAAAACAGCTGTGGTTATATATTGATATGATAACCTTTGATGAGTGGTTGCTTAATGCTAATAAATATGTTCTTAATGGTTAGTCTTCTGTTTAGTGATAGGCATCCTTTATATTACAGCTTTTAAGTTTTATACGTCTGTTGGTCTAAAAAAGACTTTTTGCGTGAATAAAGAGATACATTTAAGCACACAGAAAATTAAACTAACAAGTATATCTTTCTCTCAATGGAAAATAATATAGTACAAAGCAATGTGAGATGATGGGCTGAGAATAATCTCATGTAACTAAAAATTTACATTGCAGACATCTACATATAAGCTTGCCATGTAGATAACTTCTAAAAGTAATGCACTTGAGTATGGATGCTGAAAAAGCTTCAGCAGAGAATTTTTTTAGCTCTCTGCAGCACTTTTGTGAAAGTTCTGTCTTTCCCATGCAAGTAACTCAAAACAATGTTACCGTTTTATAAACTTCTTGCAGCTGCAGATTGTTTTGCAGAATTGTTATGGTTCTGACTAGGAAAACATCCAGAGATGGATGTCTTAGAACTTGACCAATCGCCTTGAGGGGTGGATGACAAAAACCAAGTACCTTATGCCATTTCATACACTTTTGCGAACTAACATATAAAAAGCCTTCTGAGAAATCATAAAAGGGGCCTTTTGCCTTGTTTCCTTGTAACCCTGCGCCTGGACTCTGTCGTTTCTCTACTCGTCTGTGGGGAAAACAGCGACACTTGAGGGTGCAGTCGTTCACCCTAAAGTGAGATGATTACTCTAGGGCACACTGACTAGCTCATCCTTTCTTTTAGGCATCTGACTGATGTAGGTTTTCATGTTGTTAATGTTGTAATTGTGACAAATTATTCTCACCCAAGGCATACATTTTTTAGCAACTAATTTTCTGATTGTCCTTGACATGAGCTTTTTTAGTATCTGTCTTTTTTTCATCAGCCTTATTATGGAGATGGTTCAGTCTTTGTAGGCAGAAGGCCATGTAAATGAAGTTACTTGGTATTTTTCCTTTTGGATTTTCTTCTGTTCCGCTCCTTTTGTCTCTATTTTCAAATGGACAGGTCTCACAAGCGATTTTGAAACGGTGCAAACCCCTTAAAAGATAAGAAAAAAGGGGAGGTCAAGTCATTAGCTTCGTAAAATTTAAATTAAAAAGCAATCAAACAAAAAACCCCTCAAAAATCCAAACCCACCAGAAAACGATACAAATTATTGCAGGAGTGCACCTGTGAAGATTGCCATGGGAGTTTCAGAGGGTGGTTGTGACTTCCTGAACACGGATGTAATTTACTGGGAACTGAAACTGTGACTGATTGCTACAGAAGTAGAATCATTAGCATAATTTGCCAGTGATTTCACACTGAGGAATTGTAGTACTGTATGGGTACAGATTGTTTAAGCTTGTAGAACTTAGATTATTGTGAAATAAACACGTGGAGATTTGAGTACTGGGATTACAGTTTAACAACAGACATTCGTTTTCAGTTGTAGGCATTCTGGTAGCAATTTTCTTCTAGTGTTAAATTGCAACTTTTTTAAACACTCACATGTGATACTTGTTAATGGAAATGTTCCTACCTACCCAAGTTACCTGTATATGTTTTGTCATTTATCTTTCATTAAGTAATGCCAGTTTAAGGGGAAAAAAAAGCAGGCCTGCTTCTTTCAAAATTTCTCACAGAGGATGCTCACTTATTAGCAATCTGTTTACTTTAGGGAGTAATCTACTTGAATCTTTCTGAATAGTTTAAGCACAGCCTTTTGTGTTCATAGGGATAGAAGAAAAAATTCAGTATTTTTTTTTGCTGGTTTCTAATAATATGCACTTAAAATAATCTATCAGGATGCTTAACTGTCAGAAGGATATTAATTTTGGCTTCAGGAAGATTAATACAACCCCAGTGTGAAAATGTGACTTTAGAAGCATTAAATATTGTGTAGCTTATATTATTTATTTGCTGACATGGTTGTTGATAAATAATAGTACATCCAGGATGCAGTTAGGAATTCTGTGTAAAGTAGGAGGATATATTTTAATGATCTTTGATTTTTCTTAAAGTAGAAAAAATGATTATTCCTGTATACTCAGCAGTAACAATAAAGGTAAAGAAAAGGAAGTAAGAAAAGACAGCTTGTGGCAAGCATTAGACATGGTAGAAAATTAAAAACAGAATGTAGTCTTTAGTTCACTTATTTTATGCAAGTTTGTTCCCAAGTCTTATCTAATGAGTACAATCAGGTTAGTCCAAGAGCTGCAAAAACAGAATGGTTTTTTTCCTCATTCTTGAGCGAGTAAAAGGTGTTTGTATTAAAAACTCTTGCATTAACTTGCCTGGGAGCAAGTTTATACATTTTTCCTTCATTACCTTTTCCAAGATGTATTTCCTGGAGCTGTAGTCTCTCAGATCTTTCATAAGGCTTCATTTGATCTGCATAAAAGAGCACATGTGCTTCTAATTTTCTTTCCCAATCTATATAATGAAAATAAATGATCACCAGAGACAATGGTGGCCAGTTCATGTTCCTTTTTTCCTCAGACCAATAACCTTTTATGATATTTCCCCTTAAGTGAGAGCTCATAATGAGTAATATTAATTCTATGCATGTAGGTTGATGAAATGTGAATGAGCTTTATATTCATTCTGTGATATTTTCATGTGAACATACAGTTTGATTAAATGTGAGAAATCTGAACACACCAGGATGTGAAAGGGGAACATTTGCTGACCTGCCAGAAGTGGTGATTTTTTTTATACATGTGGGACTGTAGTTTCCTCTGTGATTAATTAAGCCACAGACAATAACCATGATACAAATGTTTTCTTCACTTTCCTGAACAAAGAGAACTCTTTGTGAATGCAGCCTGAAGTTGCTCAAGGGTGGAAGGCAGAGTTCCTTGTGTGTGATTTGTATGTGTTATATTACAGATAAGCTGTCCTAGCTACCAAGGGGTTGGTCCCATCCATGGCCTTCCCCTGACCCCTTTTCACAGCTGTGAAAACTGGTCAGTGAGTTGACAGAAAATGAACTCTACAGAAGAACAATTAATTTTCTGCCTATTTAACACAAGTCCCCATGTTCCCAAATGCTTTTTACTATTGGTTGTTTTGATAATACCGTTGATCTCTGCTGCAAGCCCTATTGAAATAGTTAAAAATAACTACAGGAAAAATTTAAGAAGAAAAATCTGACATTGTTACAGAGACCTGATTCCCAGTACATTCCCCAAGAAAGTTGTGCTGTCACTGCTGAAAATGAACAATAAAACGGACAGAGACTTTGCAAGGCTGGAATTTCCTAAATGAACACTGACATAATGAAAAATATTCTCAAAACCATAGGTAAGAATTTTAGCGTCCTATTTGAGTTCAGGAAGGATGGAAACCCTTTTGAAATTGGTGTTTTCCTGTGTGTAATAAATTTCAGCTGTGACTCTCTTTCAGGATCTTGTATGTCTCTCCTAATTCTGCTTTTGTTCTTTAGATTTCATGAATACTTCCATTTTCCTCTACTGTGTCTTGATTCAGAGCGAAATTTGGGCACTACTTTGCAAGACTGATATGTGATTCTCATATATTCAGGCAGTGCATTTTCAGCTTGCACACTTCGTCATGTCTTGTAACAAGACAAGAACATGCACATTATTGTTTCCTCATTAAGTGTTAAGCCGCTACAATCCTATGGTATCCAGCAATTGTCTATCTCTACTGTCAAAATGTGGGTTAAAATCCAGCCAATTCTTTTCTCTGCGGAAGATAAAACTGTGGAAATACTGTTCTACATGTTAGGTTTCAGTTGCACAGCAGATACTAAGACATCTGAATCTGATTTCTCACTGGTTTTATGTAAGCGTGAAACCATATTTTAAGACAAGGTTATGCAAAGATTTACATGCCAAAGTATTCTTGAAGTTCAAGATCAGAATTTCAGACTAGGTGTAAGATCAAACTTGGTCTCTATAGGGACTTCACTGATAAATATGGTGTGGATGTCTATAGTCAATGGCACTTGTAGAATTGATTTTTAAATTATTTTAGTAACAGTTGATTACTAAACTAACTTACCCTGGTAAAACATGTTTGAAAGTATTGCTTGCAGTTTGTGGCTACCTTCTTGACTATAGCTACTTCCCAGCAGACATTTTAAACGTCAAAGGAGTTATAGCATGGCTAACCAAAAATTATAGCATCTGTTAGTGTCTGTGTTTAGGATTGGATGGTGAAAGAAAACAAAGCTGGCTGAGATGCTAAAATGAATTATTCTGTAAATATCTGACAGATTTGCTCTATAGCCTGCTGTAGACAGAATGCTTCTATCTACTTCCAGTTGGAAGAGCAAAATAGACTTTTTCCCCATTTAGAATAGTAGAAGTAAAAGCTGAGGGAGAATGGAGGATGTTTCAAGAGAGGGCTTGCAGTAGGAGCACTTGTGGAGTATTTACACAAATAGTATATAGTAGAGTATATTTGCCTGGAAAGGGATGGGCTGAGTGTAGTGCCTTCCCTCTGACATGCAGATGAAGTGTTGGTCTCCAGTTGCCTGGAGCAGTTGATGACTGGCAGCCATCGTTGTAGCATCCACATTTTGAAGGATTTTGTTTTATTTGTGAGGTTGCAAATGTAATCTAAACATAGAAGAAAGAATAAACACATCTAAGGTTTTTGGGAAGATGTGTGGATTAGTTCCTGCTCTGTGTAAGGGATGTTCGGTATGATTCTCAAGGAGGCATATCTGGAACACAACTCGAAAAATACAGTGGTGTATCATTTCTGATTCTGACTTGTAGTAGTGGAAAAGATTCTCACTTATCAAGAATAGTGATCGTAAACCAAAAGTTATAAATAAGGCTTGCAGCAGAAAAGTCACGAATAATAACAGATAGGCAACTCATTGGGCTAGTCAGTCTAAATCTTAAAGACATTTACAGATTTTGCTGATAAGATTAGGTGTAAAGAACAGTAATTTTTCTTCACTATTTGGCACCATCTAGTCCTCTTGCATAACACTGTTGTGGAGTTTTTTTAAAATAAAAGGCCTTAAAATAAAAAAGGGGGAAAAAGTGCAAATGAGAATATTTTTTATGAACTCGGTAAAACCAAATTGGGAGAATGATATGTATTCCATTCTCTTTAATCAAGGTATGTGTTAAAAAGAATAGGAATCTGCTAAATAAGAACAGACCATAAAAGTAACTATAACCTAGGATAAGTAGGAGATTTGTAATATAAACAATAAAGGAGTTTTTGATCCTGGAAAACCTGAACAGCATCCGAGAACACTGTGGACTCACTGTCATCAGTGTAGGCATAAATGCCTTAGAGTGAGAATTTGGAAGGAGGTTGCTCAGTCTTCCCTGGTGTGAAGGGTTGGGCCAGGCCAGTTGCACCTCTGTAGGTCTCCTTCACACCGGTGGTTCTGTGAGGCTCAGCATTAGGAGTTCTGAACTGGTCTCCTTTTGGAAAGGACAGGAGACTATTTAAAATGTGTAAAATGTGAATAAAAATGTATCCACTAAATGTTACTCTATGGTATTTGAAAATGACAGTATTTGTCTCCTCTTTGCAGTGGTTTGTTATATTTGGAGTACATTTTAGAGTAGAATAGTAATAATTAAAATTTATTCATAGAAATGTTTTATACTGTTTCAAATTTTATTTATAGGTTTGCTTGAGTTTTGTGAGAGCCAACTTACCTAAACGTCCTGTAGGTTCAATTTTTCTTCAGACACTAGTAGTCATAAAGGATCCATTTGCTAAGCTGCTCATATAAATATCTGTATTTTGTGATAATACTGTACTGCCCATCTTTAAAGTGTTTAATCGTCTGTGTCTAGTTGAAACAATTAATAAATATGTATTCATCCCCAGAAATATTTTGTAAGCCTAAGAAGTTAAAACAATTAAATACTGCGTAATTTGATTCTTTTTTACTAAACAGATCTTTTCACAGTGTTTAGATTTCTTAAATTAATATTATGTTGCACTTGTATGTAGTTTCCTTTATCTGTGCAACCTGTATTTTGCGCAAGAACATTTTCTTCAGTTAGAGTGTAGATTTTTCTGAAGTAGAATAGCAGATACTAATGTTTTATGTCTTTAACTAAAACAGCTTAATTTAAGTTTAAATTAAGTTTTCATATAATTTGATTTAGTAGTTTTTTTATTATTAAGTACTTTGAGAGGCATAGGAATTCCTTGCTGGAAAATATACTCCTTTTAGCATAGTTGAGGAATCAGTTAATTAATTTTGGCAGGGCAGTATTAATTGCTTTTTAACTGTTTAAATAACTTGCGTGTTTTTACTCACATTATTCTTTTGGTTGCCTGATCTTAACAATATTCCTGTGGTTGTGGTGGGGAGTTTTTTTTGTTTGGGTTTTTTTGTGTTCTCTTCTGTTGTTTGTTGTAATAAACAGCCTCAGTTTAGGGACTGTGCCTCTGATCTCACTGGTTTTGGATAGTACCGCCCTGAGAATAATAAATGTTTTCAGTTTGCCTCAGAGTGATGTGACTTGTGAGGTCCTGTGTCACTAGATACTGCATATTGTCCTAGAAACAGATTTTTTTTCCTTGAAAAACAATTAAGGCAAATTTATAGTCATAAATTCGAATGATGTCGTTCCGGTTTCTATCACTCTGCTACAAAAAAAATGAGAAGTGTAGATATTAAATGGAATAACGTCTGTAACATCTCTCTATCATCTAGCACAGTATTGGGATTCCTTTCTCAGTGATGCAGATCCTTGCCTCAATGTTTCCGAGCTCAAGCTTGGTTTTCTGGGGTTAATTTTCCCGGAGTTTCTGCCTGGGCTTTCGGAGAGCCCTGTACAAAGGGAGTCAGTACAGCCTAGTGGAGAGCAGAGTCATGAGCATTTGCATCTCTGGAATGTTTTTATTGACAAACGGTAGTCTGCTATTGACATTCGTGTCCCTTGATGATACTTCTATCCCAGCTTATCTTTGCTGGTCAAATGCCTTAATTGTTCTGGCCTTTAATTCAGTCAAAGTTGGTGCAGGATTGGAAGAGAAAAGAGAAGGAACAGGTCTAACAGAGCATCAAGCTTGAGCTGTGAAGCTGCTGGCAACGATCAACCTGTCATAATGTTATGATTTGTTCATTTTTATACCATTTATTAGCCTTTACTTGTTGTGCCATTTGGCCTCCAGGGCAGATAAAGTGCTGTCTAATTTGGTAGGTTTGCTTCTGTCAGAGTGGCCTCGACAGAGAAGGTGTTAGCTGTAGTGACAAATAATCAATAGCTGTCGTTGTCATGAGGAACGTGAGTAGTTGGGCCTTTCATCTGGAGGATTAGAGGTCTAATTGGATTGAGAATAGGGAGGGTGAGCTGTTGGGTAACCCTGTCAGCTATGTTAAGCTGTCAAATGTCAGCCTTCCTGAAAGGAAGAAGGAATGGTTAGCTTTCAGAAACAAGGAAGAAGACATATGAAAGCTTTTTAAAAAGTAATAGATGGAAAAGTAGAATAGGCTAACATACGCTTTAACCCTTTCTTGTTTAATTACATATCTTTCTAGTTAATGAGGATGCGTGGTGTGCACTCTCTCGCTCTCTCTGTGAGACAGGCAGAATTTGTGTGAAACAGATTTGGCAGTGTTATACCAGATCAGACTGGTTTTATGTCTTGAGAAAAAGCCAGTTTACTCAGATAGATAAGGAGTACAAATGCAAAAGATTATGACATGGGGGAAGAAAATATCCACCAGTGAAAGGAATCACTTAATAAAAGCTGTAAGGAAATCAAATATTTTATTTTAATATTTTGTTTTAAAGGTATGTCAGTCTAATAATACCAGTATATTTTTTGAGATATAAGCAGTTGTTTCAAAGTTGCTGTAAGTAGAATATTATGATCCAATCCTGCACTGGACTTTCATATCATGAGTTGAATTTTGTCTTCATTTTCTTACCATTGCTTTTGATCCTTTGCTTTCTGCCTGTTTCTTGGAGAAAGATTTGTGTTGTTCTAAATAAGATAAATCCAATGAAAGACCCATTATGCTAATAGAACAAATAATTTAATGTCTCAGATGTGCTAATATTTACCTTACCAGAATAAATAATAGGACTACATTTTAATGAACATTTGCTTATAAAATTACTGAAATACTGGTTTCTTTATTTGTTATCTTATTTTGCCACCCTCTTCAAAGCAAGTCTTAACTGTAACCATACCAGTATTCCCCTTCTCTAAGTAATGCATTTTCCTCGAGTTGTATGGTACATGGGCATAGTTACCTGTATAACAAATCTTGAAATAGGAAGGTTTTTAGACGGTGGAAAAAAGCTTTTTATTTTGCATCAGCTAATTTAACAGAAGACAATTTTATATTTTTCTTTCTTTTTTTTTTTTTTTGTGATGAACTTGTAGGTATTTCATAACTCATAGCCTTTTTTTTTTCTGTGTTTGGTCATTTATTCTGAAGTAGTGGTTTTACAACTGGTGTTTCCATTTGGATTGATTTCCCTGCTGCTCCCCTCTCTTCTGCAGCACTTATTGATGGTCATCTGGACTTGCAACATCATTTTTACTGGTGGTCTGCTGTAAATACTGGCAAACCCATCCTTAATCTCAGGTTTATCTTTGTAGGTTAGTACAATAGTGTAAGTATTCCAGAGGCAGAAATCTTGAACGGATTGTCTGTTATCACGTTTCAGTGCCGTTGTGTCAGAAATCATGGGGTTTTATCCCTTCGAGATTAACTGCCATGCTTTCAAAGACCCATCTTTGTGTGAGTCTGGATTCATGTGTCTTGAATAATTTTTATGTTTGCAATTAGTTATCTGACAGGTACAGTACCCGTGTCATTTATTTTCTGATAATCCAGTTCTCCTGACTCATCTTTCTCTGCTTTGTTTCATTGCTTCCCCAGCTCTGACTTTATGATCTTGATGTTTATTTTTGAGTCTGAGTAATCTGATTTAAGTACATTTAACCTTCTGGTGTGAGCTACAGGAAGGACAGATGAAGAAGTGACATCATAGCCTGCTCTCGAAGCTTGAAGTGTGCTGAAGATTGCTGAGCTGCAGAAGTACTGTGCTGCTGTGGCCTGGTTGGCTTCAGTATCCATAATACCCATGAAGCTGACCCAGTGTTTCTACACTGTGTTGAAGTCTGCACTATAGACACCCTGTGATAAAATGAGCTTTCTCCTGGTTAATAAAATAAGCCCAGGCGTATTTATTATTAAATTTTTTAAATTATATTTTTAGCTTATTGAAAATTTATCCGTTCTCCTGAAAACAAATTTTTTTGCAAAATTCCATCTTCTGTTTTATTCATTGTGATAAAAAGAGTGTCATAATTCAGTATATTAATTTCTACAGTTTCACCTAACACTTGGTCCCGAAATCTTTACCCGATATTTTTTCGCAGACAACTTCCTTGCCATAGCAGTGATCTGTGGTTTCCCCAGTTTTTCCCATTTTTTCTCCAGCTCAAACATCACTATTGGTGATGTTTTCTTTCTCTTTTGCTCCAGCAATGTCACAGCTATTTTCATTAACCTAATTGATTTATTTTCATTGTACAAACCACTCTCTCCCATTTTCAGACTTGGTGTAATTCTAGTTCTCTGCATCTCTGTTCCACTTCTTGCTCTGATAACACTCTCCTGCTCTTGGCTTTATATTCTTTGCTGCCATGCTTTCTGTGCTTGAAATAATCCAAGGAGTATATTGTCAGGCCCAGAATATACACTGTATTATCATCCTTGTGCCTCTGTTGAGCAGTCTTGCTCTCAAGCACTTGAACTTTGAATATGAAATGTCATTAAAATAATAAGAAAAGAAATGTCTCCAACTGCAGTGATTTTCTAAAAGATTTTGCAAATATGGATCAAGTGCAAACTATGGTGGCAGAACATTGAGAAGCTATGCTTGTGTTGTGTTTCTCAGTGAAAAGGAACTAATTCTGCATAGCATATGGAATGATATCTTAAATATCTGTACAGCCAGCTGGTAGAATTACTTTATTTTCATCTACTGAGTTCAGTGCATACTTTTGTGAGTAAAATTTGGAAGAGCTTCTGGACTGATGATTTACCCATCTTACTTTTTCTGATCTTTGCTAAGTCCTCTTCCGTAACAATAATTTTTCAGGCCACTATCTACAAATAAAATAATTTGTATTAATTTTTGAAGATTCTCAGTTACCAAGAGTGAGTAGGTAAAGTGATCCTGTCTTAAAAAAACATCTTAAGTGAGTACTTAAGTCTAAAAAAAATTGGTGCATAACTTCAATTCAGAGATTTTCTTGCAAAGATGAACTGGAACTGAACAGGATGTAAACATGCCCAGCAAAGGCAAGTAATTTGTGCAGGCATGAGCAGTGCTTTTTCTATAAGAATGTTATTCCATATTGCTTGCTGTTTGGCTGTTTCAAGTTGACTTAATCATCCTAGTTTTCAACTGCTGGTTGTCTCCTACATACTGTTATCAAACAGCTGCCCCCTCTCTCTTCTTTTGCTTTGTTCAGAGGATAGGTGAAAATTTTTCTATCATTTGATCTTGAAGATAATGGTTGCATCTTAAAAATGGTTTTCTTTTTAAACATGGTGCTTACAGTACTTGGACTGTTACGGTTCAGATCTGAATAGCATTCCTTTTGTTCCACTTCTTGTTGTTCCTTGAGCATGTTTGGCATTGTGGCATCCCTCGGTGCACAAGAGACTTGTCCAGCTCTTCTCCCAGGACACTGATGTCTGCTGCCAAGTCTGTACCTTAAAAAGTACCTTTGCAGACAAAGACATCTCCCTGTTTGACTGTCCTTTCTAAAACATCGCTCTTGCATTAATTGCCCCTCTGCAGCTGACCCCACGATTGATCTTTAATGGTTACGAGAAGAAACATCGTTGTTGGGACTGAGAAACTACTTACTTGTTTGTGTCCAGATTTGGCACTGACAAATTAAAACAGGACTATCCCTATTATAAGCCCATCAGTTTGGTTTAGTCCCGTTATGTGAATTTAGGGTGATTTCTCTTTGAATAAGGTGTCTTTTTCCAGCTGTTCTGCAGTAAAAGGTGAAGGTATTTGTTTTCGCTGATTATAAATGTTATTCTAATTTTAGGTGAATTAGTTTTGTGTTAAATGTATCCACATATGCTTCAATACATGAAGTACCAGCAATAGATCATTTTGAAACAGGACACCTTTCTGCTGAAATCTCCAGGAATCTTCTATCAGGTGTCTGACACGTCCTTAATCTGATGCTCAGGCTTGTCATTTGAATCAATAGGATACTAGATAGGATGTCTTCAGCATGCAAGGCTACTGCTATAGGAGGTATTTGAAAAATAAATTCAGATCTTATGGCCAGCCACAAACTCCAGGAGCACTAATCTTTCATTTGTCTCTCTCTTTGTCTGTAAACAGTTGGTTAAATTGTTGATTAATGAGAATTAAGTGAATCATGCTTAAGTCAAAATGGATATGTATGAACTACATAAGCAAATTCTGCTGCTGCATGACAAGCAACAGCTAATGTCAGTATTTCATAAAATACAAAATTAATTTAACCTGCCTATTAAGATTATAAATTTTCTTGTCTCTTTGTAGAACCGTTTGGAATGTTATGAAAATCATCTGTATATGTTCAGCCTTATGATGGGAACATTTAAATATAGAGAGAGATATACACAAAGGATGGGTTTTTTCAACATTGTTAATATGGTGTGGGTTTGGGAAAGCTTCGCAACACCAACCTTGAGTTGTTATTTTATCTGCCTCTAGTCTGAACAAAGAGAAATAAATCTAGTACTTTTATTACTGCTAGGATGCAGTATGAGTAGATTACGAAGGCTTTTATTTATTTACCAGTACTGTAAGTAGATTATGGCTTCATTTTAAATATCAAACATCACTGCAGTGTCTATAGAAACTATAAAATTATGCCATATGTAAAAGTAGCCTGAAGTGTCTGGATAATTATTTAAATTAAGAGTAAACCTACCTTTATTGCTGGTTGTTTTCAATATGGTTTGTCTGTCTACTTCTGTAATAGTTCTGGAGACTTCGCTGTGGCTGGAGACCTTTTCTTGTCAAATAGAATTTAATAGGTAGATTTGCAGTTATTTAACATAGTGGTTTGTTATAGGACCTAATATGTTTGAAATATATTTAAATCACATAAAAAGCCTGCATTTATTTTCAGATAAAACAGCAGCTAAAATAATAACAAAAAATTCCATGAAGCTGTACTCAAAAATGAGCAGATACGCAACATTTTCACTTCGCAAGCGTTGTTGCTTCCAGCAGTCTGGAAGGACATGACATGCACTTAGAGGGGTGCAATTAAGAAGTGCAAGGCAGTAGTGACACAGCACTGGTCAGAGTGATGCTTAGTAGTAATGGCAGTTAGTTTGCTTCCATAATGAAACAGTACTGCACAAAGGTAGGATTAAAAGACTTGGGCTGGATTGATAGCTGTTATTTAGACTTCAGGTAGAATTCTGTCATGGATAATACTGTGGTTTGTAACATTTTTATTAGATTTTAAAAAGGCATACGTCTATTTCAAGGATGTATTTTCTTAGTTTTGTAACACTGCTCTTAGTTCAAGACAATTCAACTCAAAGCCATTAAGATGAAGAAAATGAGTGTAGTAAATATTTTCTAGTACTTATATTTTTGGGGAGGAGGGAGTCTGTAGTTTCTGACAAATCTTTCAAATCACTATTTTTTGAAATACAATATATTTTGAAAGCTTAGTCTTTGATTCTTTATGGAGAGGTGGGCAGTGATCCTGTAAATATGGATGATGTGTCTCAGGCTTTGTCGTAAATCCCCAGAGATTGTGTGTTGTGGGTACTTCTGCCTGAGTGACTTCAAAAGAACACTACAGGAAAACAAGTTCAGTAACAGTGGAAGAGATGAACTGGAAATGAGAATGCTAATTGCATTTTCATCCTTGAAGTGTTTTTTACATGAAAGCCACTAATTTCTATAGGTAGACCATAATATTTATTCCTGAAGAGCTGAGAACACTACATAGGAACAACATGTACAGGCCATGCATAAATGAGGTCAAAGGCTGTAAAACACAAACACCTATTTTCTTTCAGCCTACACTGGGAAACAGTTTTACCTTGGTTTTTGCAGCGCTGGTCCGTTGTCTTCTCTATTGTATTCTTTAACTGCATGCCAGTTGATAGTTCTGTCTATTCCTATGGAAACCAAGAGAGCAAAGCCAATCTTGCAAGAGGCTTTAGGGAGAATTGCTCTTAGTTGAGACACTGCCTTGCTTTCAGTCAAAATGTCTGATAGTCAGACCTGGCCTCGAGTTGTGCTGATGTTCTTCGCTGATGTATTGCCTAAGATGCTTTGCCAGACAGATGAACACGTTCAGCTTGGAAACTGGTAAATAAGGTTTCTGTTCAGCTGTCTGAGAGATTTTCTCCAGTTGAGTGTTTTACTTACTAGGATGCTGCTAACGAAGTTGCTAAAAGGGTACTTCGCAAGATTAAACCCAGTGTCAAAAATCAGTGATGTTTTTGTCATGGTTGACTTGAAAGGGTTAGCAGAGCATCATATATTTAAATCCACCAGTGGTTTGTTAGACAGAAGGCATGGCATCATCCTTGTCCACGCGGAGGTAATAAAGAGCTTACAGATTTTTTTTTTCAGAGCTGTAGTCCAATGGATGACTGCTAAGGGTTATGTCTAAAACAATAATCCTAAAGATTTTCTCTTACTTTTATTTTTCAGTTACATTGTTAATCAAGGAGTTAACTCTTAGTTAGTGATAACCAGAGAGACAGCCTGATATTTTGGTGGTAACTTTACTAACTTTAACTAGAAACTGGAGTTCTAAGTAGCTATATTGACTTTATTCGTTTTTTGTCAGGAGCTATTTAAACAAATTTACTGATATTCAAGGAGTGTAAGAATGGTGCAGTCATATACAGTAAAAGGTAGCTTTTACAAGGCTTACAGCTGTTGTAACCAGGCAATATGAATTCAGTTTCAGTGTATTAGAAATCAAGAAGTTTCAGTATTTCATGCATAGATAACATTTCAAAACATGAGTGCTAATTTTTAAAACCAAATCATTATTATTTGCAATTAAATTCATATACCTACTTGCTAGCCTCTCTTGGTTTTTCTTCTGAAGAATTCTCGTGAGATTTCTGGCAATTAGCTGATAATATAAGCGTATCAAAATGCTCCTTTTGATGTATGGATTTCAGCTGCTTTTGGACCAGTATTCTGTTTCTATAGATATCAAATTAGAAGTACAATAGAGCAGATTCTGTTTTCCTCAGTGTTTAGTTTGCTTCCTGAAAAGCTACTGAAACTGGTAGGTGTTGGTGACAGAAGTCCACGTCATTCTAAATGGTTTCTGACATTCTTAGAACGTGTCTCTTCTCAAAAAGATACTAAAAGATGAAACAAGCTCTAAAGAAACCACGTGCACAGCCTCTTTCCTTTCCGAAGTTATTTAAATACTTGGGGTTTGAAAATTTGTTTATTTTGTACAAAGTTTATTTTTAGGGTGAAGCATTCTCTCTTCTCAACCTCCTCACTGGGAAGAGAGTGAGCATGTTTGTGTATATAGTAAGATTATCTTCAGTAGGATCGAGTAGATCAAAAAGCGGTTTCTACTCTGTGAAGATAAGCAGGTTACATTCAGTTGCCATTTTTGTTTTAAAGAGAAACCTCACGGATGCATTTAGCTTTTAAAGGCTTAGCTAGCAATTAAGGAGTTCAAGTTTTTTGACTTTCACTGCTTCTTGAAAGCATCTGACAGCAAAGAGCTGTTCTCAACCTTGGCTGTAGCATCTGTGCTAATCTGTTGGCAAAGCTTGTTAATGTAGTGCCAAATGGCTGATATGTTCTGCTTGGGTTTTTAAGGTAAAATCTGAAATACTTTCACGTTGTACATATTTTACCTCCGTAAGTGTCTGAGTGCAGAATATGATTTAGTATTTTTCAGTGTACAGATTTCTACTGGCTTTAGAAACTGGTATGTTAGTATTAAAAAGTATGGACATTTTTTGTGTTTCGGGCATAAGCAACAATTAAGTCTTGACTCCAACTGTCAAGGAGTCCTGGGTTTAAAAGGCTTAACTGATCTAATCATACTGTTAAAAGATCATAGCAATCTGTTTCGGTTTTTTTACATTTGTTTATTTATTTATTTATTTATTAGTATATTTGGGACAGAATGTGCTTCTCTGGAAAAGGAGATCAGTGGCCTGGTATGCTGAAGTTCAATGTACATTCCCAGTTCTTAGTCTGGGTCTAAAGCAAACGAACAGTGCACGTGAGGGAATATGTGTGCAATAACCCATGATATAATTCGTTTTTCTGTTCTCAAGATGTCATTATATATCCAACTATACTTTCTTAAATAATATTTAGGAGTTTAAAAGAAAAGCTAAAATATTAATAATGTTTAAAGACAATAATAATTATATAATAGTTGTATAATCACTGCCCGTGTTATGATTGGTGTAGTATTAGAACAGGAGATGTTTTATCTTTGCAGTTAATTTAACTGTAATAATTTTGTGACGTTCTGTTTGTGAAAGAGTAAAAGTAACTGAATTATATGTTATATTCCTCTGAAGAAGATTTATTGATTGTTAAATAGTCCATCTTTTCACAAAAGATTACTAAGAAAATTTTGCTAAAATGTCTTACGTAAGTGCTGCTTAATTAATAATGAATATATTTCAACAATCAAAATTTAATAAGCTAATAAATTATTAATTTATGGTAGGATGTATAACTATCAGATCTCTGAAATCCTTTCTGTCATGGTTGGTGGACTTGCTGCACTGCTGTCTTCAAACACACCCCTTTCAATTGGCTGGCCTTTGTGCTTCTGATTTTATGGGGGCCTCTGTTTTACCACATTCTACTGTACACTTGCTGACCAGGCTTTGTTACTGCAGGGCTCTCTGTTAGTGGCTGAGGTCAGTAGTTAATGCCTGATTTTGGTAAATCTCGTCTCAACAGTACAGAAACAGCAAGGGATAAGGTGCAAAAGAATTTTAATTGATGAATCATTCTTTGGGAATTGTAACATTACAGAATTTAGGGTACTCAATAACGTTTTTAAATAGTGGTAAGTAATCTTTTAAGAAGAAAGTAGCTGAGAGAGGTAGCCTATTTGACCTCAGAAGCATATAAGAATTTGAAATTATATGGGGATAAATATGTAAGCAGAAATAGAAACGAGTCAAATGAGCACCTTCTGTCAGCAGTAGGTTCTCTAAGACTAACTGGATATTTAGTTAGCTCATTTTGTAAAAATTCAATAGGTTGCCTTTTTAGGCCTGTACAAAAATGTTAACTGTAGTGCTAGATGGAAATTTGCAGGCTTAATGGGAAATTAGGACACAAAATGTAAGAGAATGGTAAATTATTATTTGATAACTAACTGAAAACAGATACAGTTGAAATATGAGCTATAAGATCAGAAGGCATGTATTAAAATTCTTCAACAGTTGCACTTGAGTCTAATATTAGTATTTTTCATGAGCAAACAGAATCGTGAGTAGTGTTTTTTTTAAAGGATACTTAAGAGTGGCACACTGTTAGGCATTATTGTCAGACAAAAAGAGGATGGCAGTGGCTGGGATAGCAGAAGAATAAGAATACTGAACGTAATTGAAATGGTTAGAAATATTATAGTCCAAAATGCAAGTCTCAGCTGGGGAGGGGAGAAGTGGGAGGGACATAATGATTTATTCTATGTATTATGAATTTATCATTTGAAAAATGAGAAGGATGTCATATGCTAACTGATTGGGGAATGTACTTAATTTATGGGAGAAATAAAGTTTTAAGTATATCTGACAAGATATATGCACTAGCAGTAGACAAGTATCACTGGGATTCAGTAGGGTACTTTGTGGGACCCCCTCTGGCAGCCCTGTAATCTCTGCTTACTTGTGTTCAAAACAGAAGAGTTCCAACTAGAATGAGTGCAGAGAGCTGATGATTTTTTGAGGACAATGTAGGGTTTATCCTTCGTTACTGAGATAAAAAGACCAATGCTTGTTTAGATTTTAAAAGCCATGCTGTATTTTCATGGGTAGAAGAATAAAATGTGTCCTTGTGTGTGTGTTGGCTTAAAAAACAACCCCAAACAACAAACAAAACCTAAAAGCCCCAGCCTGAAACTGAGAGAACTGGGAGGAAAAAAATCCCAAACGTTGTAATTCCAGTTAAAAGAAATCGCTAGGAATTTTTTGAAAATTATTAGATGTTCTTACTCCCTATGGTGTTGGAGGATGGATTTACTAATCCAGAGGGTCAGTTTTAGCCTTCAGTTCTAATTTGTGGTTTATCTGTAAATATTTCTAAAGCTTTCTGTTCTGCTGCAAGTATATGCCCTGACTGCATCTTTAGTGCTAATGACTGTCAGCAATGAAAAGCCTTTAAAAACCACCTCCTTTGTAAGGGTTTGCATTCTTTTGGTCTGTCTGTTCCCAGTCCTGGGAAAGCAGGTATGTAATTTTGGAGTGGAGCCAAAGTAGCATCTTCATGGTTTAACAGCTTGGCATTCTTTTTAATGACCCCTGCTGTTTTTACCGGGAGGTTGTATAGCGATGCTGGGCTGCCTTTTCCCCAGTTCCTCCAGCAACCCTTACAGTGCACTAAATCTTCACAGGCCCATTGTAGGTATTCCAAAAATCAAGCATAGCTGTGCTGTAACAGTAGTCAGCTCACGTGCACTACATTATAAATTACTACAAATCATTCTTTCGAGTCGTGTTAAATGCTTCACATGGATTAGAATTGTTAGGGTTTTTGAAAATGTGGTCTCAGCAATTAACAGGGAAATAAGCAATTTTTCTACATGCATTGGGCCCTTTTAACCCATCGATGATGAGGTGATGGTAGCCTAACTATGGGTGTGCTTTTGATGTGCTTGGAGAGATGCACATATTCCTCTGGCTCTTAGCCTTACCTTGTACAGCTCAGTTTCTCCCTTTATAAAAAGTGTTATACTTATCTATGCGGTATGTTTTTAAAATCAGAATATGAAAAGGGTAGTGTCAGAGATGTATCCACACTACAGGGTAGGAGAAGTGGTTAGTCAGTGTAGAAGCACACAATTATATAATGACCAAATTAACTCACCAAGAAACAGTGGGATGAGAATGGAAATAAATTTTCACAGAGGTCCGTTGCGCATCAGCAGGATGTTTTTACAATCCAGGTGAACTCTTCAAAGCAAGTTTGTATGCTTATGAAATACTTAAAAGTTTGCTGTGAAAAGTACTTCTGAGGAAGTGTTTCAAATACAGGCACGTGGCACTGGGTGACTCAGAGCAGGACTCTGTGGGCTGTACAGAGTGGGATGATGTGAAGTGTGCGGCCGATGTTTTTAGTGCATTGATAATACAACCAGTAGTTTCAGTATCAACCTATGATTAGGATCATAACATCACTGAACAGAGCTCATTTTTTCTTTAGCCTTTCACTTAGGTGACCATATGGGACGAATTGACCATGGCTGTTTGACAGATGCCCACCCAGCTGCTCTCTCATTACACTTCCTCAACAAGCCAGGGAGAGAAAATAGGTTGAAAAATCTGCTTTAGGTGAATGAAGAAATAAACACATTCTTATAGGCCCAGAAAACTAGGTAGAAAAGTTTACCAGCAATTTTCCACTGAAACCTTTCCCTGGCAGTAAAATTATATTGAATATACTAGACAGCTTTTTTTAATGAGTGAACTTGAAGTTTTGGGGATAATGTTTTCAGTTTCAGAGATAATCTAAATTCTGGCAAATTCATTGATTCTGACTAAGATATTTCTTTCATCACTCCATTCTCTATTGAAACATTCACGAAAGTAAAATTTTTCTGACTGCTTAGTAGTTTAGCTTGGGGTCCAGAAATTTCTTCGAAGTCATTACTTGATGGCAGAGCCATGGTTGCTTATTGAACTGTCTACCAAAAAATGTGTTCTACACATTTGCAGTCAGTACATGTGGCTGAATTTTTGAAATAGAAGAAGTATTTTTTCTGATTATGCTGAAGTCAGCTGTTCTCTGAAACTCTGCTGTAGTTTGCAGAGCTGAGTCTTTTGATTTCAAATAATTTTAATAGAATCTAAAGGAATTTTCAGAGTTGTCATTGGAATGGTAAATTTTGGCTACCAGGAACAGAGTTTTCTGTATGTGTGTTTAATCCTGTTTGCTCATAATGTTTTCTGTTTTTGACGGAATAAATTTTGAGTTACTATTAATGATAAGAGACAATGGACTGATTCAGAGAGCTTCATGCTGCCCAAGAGTGTTTAGGCTAGTAAAGTGCATTATTTATGAGAAAAACCTAGCCAGCTTGAAGACTTTTTATACACAAAAATTTTATAAAAATGGAGGAATTGGCTTTTCAAATTAAGCATTCCTTCCCTCCACCTAATAAGACCTGAATTACATCTGCCTTCAAGGCATGTTGATACTTTGCATATTTACAAACTTAAGCAGTAATCAATTGAAGGTGGGGAAATTTTCCATTGTCATTACAAAGCACAATATTATTTTCTAACAAGTGAAAGGAAGACAGCAAAATTCATGGTATTACTGAAGAAAAGAACAGCAGTCAGAAGTAAAAGCATGAATGAGATAATTCAGATAAGTAATGTAAGTACAGGTGTTTTCTGTGGTAATGTTTAAAAAAAAATCTTAAATCATTTGGAAGAAACAGAACCTTTTGTGTTTCAGAATGAAGGGATTTATTACAAATTCGTTTGCTAAGGAGAGGGATTTGTTGGTGGCAAAGCCTGCAAGAGAATAACGTGGTAGTAACTGATGGTAAAATATGTAATAGCACATATAAAATACAGTATAGGGAGAGAAATTCTAATAATAAAAAGGCATGTTTCCTTAGTTTTATGTATTATTTTAACTTTCACTCTTCTTTACGGTGAAATTCATTCGAAAAGCAGAATATACTTGTAAATCTTCCAGTAGGTATCCATCAAAAAGACAAAACCAATTTTTTTTCTTTCATGGGTATGCATGCACTGTGTGCAGGAAATATTGAAAACAACCCAAATGTATTATCCTCTGTGATGGAGAAAAGCAGCTATATTTCTTCCAAGACTAATATTCTCTCAAGTTATTTAATATTGTCTTCCTCCAGTCTAATTGCCAACCACATCATGGTACATTGAGATTTTTTTGCCAGTTTTAATTTTTCTTTTTAATGAGTTTTGTAAATTTTTCTTATATTTGCCTGTACAATATAATGGTAATAATGAGGAGTATTCTCATGCCTAGCTCCTTCCCAAATTTTTCGTTAATTAATTCTGAATGTGTTCTCTGTGGTTCAGGAGCTCTGCAGACATCATGCTGTTCTGCCCCATCCTTCAGAGTATGCCTTGATATGTCTCTGTATTAAAGGGACAAAATCCTGAGGTTATACTTTCCCTGACACCCAGCAGAAGAAAAAGATGTATTTGGTCACTTCTCACTGTGAATGCTGTAGTAGCCGTGCTGTCTCTGGCAAGAGAAGTTTGCATTTTCAGGCAGGTTTGTGGTAGGTTTTTTGGCAGACTCTTCTTATAGGCTGTCACTGACGAGCAAGGACCAGTAACAATAAATGGTAGAAGCAGGAAGAGGTAGTTTTGGCTGAGCTCATTCATGATTTGGTTTCTCTGTTTTGTATTTTAAAATAAAGTAGTGTACCAGGGGGAAAAAAAATCACATTCACTTATTTTGGCTGTACCTGGTGAAATCCATTTTGCATCCATAAGCTCAAGTCTTCCATTGCTATTAGACAAAAACCAGAACAGTAATATAAGTAAAATATGCCCTTCCAGTGTTTATGGCTGCTTTGAAAAATTAAATTTGAATATTTTTATGCCCTGGCACTGGATACTGTGGGAGCCTCTGGAAATCTTTGGCCTGTCTCCATCCTACCATTCTGCTGACAAAAGCAATTTGCAATTCTGAGTCTTATGAGATACCGAAGTGCCCCTGTTCATTAGCACTGCTTGCCCTTGTCTGCTTGGTTACCTTTTTTCATTGTTTTTCCAAAGGCAGCCTAAAGGGACTAAGCTAACATGCAGAATTTATGAAAGAATTGTAGCAGACTTAAGTATGTTAATTTGCAGGTAGTTTCATAAGCAGAAGAATCCAAAGACATGACTTCTATTGATTTGAATGTCACCTTTCCCGTGTACATTGTCTAATAAGGCTTCATCAAATGCTCCAGCTTTTCCCTCAGTGGTGGAGAATTAGTACAATTTATCTTCTCTTTTGAGATTTCTATTTTCATTATGGTTATGGCTAATTATCTATATGCGAAATTGGCAAAAACTAGTATCTTGGGGAAACACTGGAAGACAGTGAGCAAAATTAGGAGACAACACACTCCTTTCACTTTAGGAAAGGTTAAAGGTTAGAGTGTGAAAAGAGCAGAGGTGTTTAAACTGTGATGACAAAAGGTAGGTGCAGATGTTTCGCTTCAATTTGTTATTGCTCTAGCAGTTGCTGGCCCTCGACTGCAACTTCACTGCTGAAGGTGATTTGATAAACCCAATAGACTTTGGGAAGTGGAAGCATCAAAATGTCGTATGTAGCATCTCTCCTGTATGGAAAATAACCTTCAAGCAAGGGGTAGTAGCTAGTCAAGGCTGGCTATACCACTAAATCAGTACAGCTTCTTCATGATTGCATGTCATATCTTTAATTTTTCACTGGCTTCTTCAGTGATTTGAGAAATAAAAACTAGACTGGTTTCTTGAGGATCCACCCTCATTTATTATATCATTGTATCATATTTATATCATAGCAGCATTTCTACATTATTTCTTTTGAAAACATAGTGAAAACCCAATGAAAGTCCTAGTGTGAAGTATTTTCAGTGTGTTCTAAAGCTAGCTGTCCCATCCATTTTTATATGTATTGTAGACCAAAACTCATACAGTTCCCAATTGAAAATGTAAGAAACAGTCACTTTTGCGTATATTTGCTATGTATTCGGATGAGTACATTTTATCTTTCTGAATCATTCCCAGTTATTTTTCTTACTTTCATTTTGAAAATTATATTCTTTCTTCATGTTTAGTTTTATTCCTCATCTGATAACTGTTTACCTTGCTGAAACCAGCATGTAATGGTGTTATTTCAGTTTTTACATGATGTTTACTGAGGCTAAACAGTTAAGAAACTGATGATATTGCAGAATTTTTGGTATTAATGAACCCTGTCTTACTCTGATAATGGAATATATGTACCTAATAACAAATAGCACAGCAGACCTAAAAATGAAGGATTCATGTAAACAAAAAAAAAATCTTCATTAGATGTTTCCAAAGCTTTGAGCTGTTTTGCTGCAGGTTTTAGGCACTGTAATACAATAAATATACCTAAAGAGTATCATCATTTGGTTTGATAAACTGACATAAATTTGTGGTATTTTTCTTTACCCAGGGAAATTACCGCTTCATGAAACTTTTACTGGCTCGTAGAGGGAACTGGATGCAGAAGGACTTAGAGGATATGACACCACTACATTTAACTACACGTCACAAAAGCCCAAAATGTTTAGCTTTGTTGCTAAAACATATGGCACCCGGAGAAGTGGATACCCAGGACAGAAACAAGGTAAAAGTACTGCTTATTTTAAGACAACACTTGTAGCAGCTTTAGAAATTGGTTTTACATCAAGCAGTTGTATGCAAAAAATTATTTGTCATGAACTTTTTCTAGGTCTTCAAAGTAGAAATATTAATATTTTCATGGTGTTAATGATATCAAAGTTCATTGCACTGGCTCCATCGACATTCTTCTTGAGAGTAGTTACAACAACAGAGGATTCAAAAACAATCCAAGTCTTTCTGTAACATTGTGATCCTTGTTAAGAGTCTGGATAGCATGTGCTTATCTTGCTTTTCTTCCTTTGAAAAACCTCACATTTAGAATCTTTTCATGATAAGAGTCACTAGAAAACTGCCTATAATAACAGCAGTCGTTCTGGAGAGGTCATGCTGACTTCATGACCATGCTAATTAATGAGCAAAGGTATGCATTTAGCAAGCTTGCATGTTCAGCAGATTTCCAAGGCAGTATTTAAAGCATTGCCAGATTCCCCACAAAATGTAGAGCACTTTTCTCCCTCTCTACTCGTGACTGATGTCATGAGTAGTTGCAGTAGCAAAAATGGAATTCAGGTTGGTGAAAGATGATCCGGGATACAGAGCCCAACCTGTTTGACCCTGTTGGGCACATGGCTTGTTCAGTTTCCTTGCTGCAACTGTGCACATCAAGATCATCAAATATAATTCCTGAACATGAGCGAGAACAAGTGTCTTTTACATCTGGTCCCATGTGGGTAGATGACTCAAACTGATTGTAGGTGAGAGAAGTCAGTGAACCAAGGCTACGTTGGCCTTTTGGTAACCAAAAGTTTCTGCTTTCATTGCAACTGTCAGTTTCCGGGGATACTGGTCAGCTCCATTTAATAAACAACACTCATCAATTTATTAAAAATTTTTGCTGGTACAAGGCTGTGGTGGCACTTTGTGGAGCTCTTCTTCAGTAAGTGCCTAGTAGAAAAAAAGGCTGTGCTATCTTATTTTTGTTACCATGGTACTAAACTAATGGCTGGCAGTAAAAAGCACAAATAGGCTTCTTTTTGCCTTCTTCCTTTACAGAGAAGTTAAGGATATGAGAGTGAACTTACACATTCCATGTCACCCTTCAGGGAGGCTAATCCAGGCTATTGTACTTCTATACACAAATGTCCTGCAGGAGTTATTTCTCTGTTTCCAATCAAAGTGCCATGTAATATTTAGCAGGGATGAGGGGGTAAGAGAGATGGGGAAAAATAAATTCATTCTTTGTCTTACAACTCTCTATTACTTGGCAGTTGGGAGAGGTGTGTTTAATAAATGAAATACTTGTTTATATGCCAACATTTTGCTGGTTAAGAAACTCCCACACATTGGTTGGCTTATGTAATTATGAACATTGATAAGACGTGTAAAAAGGCTGCTGGCAGTCAGGAATTGGCAATAAGAGCATGGATTGCCTTTTGATGTTTTATTGGACTACCATGGGTCATTGGGCATTAGATTCACTAATGTTATTCAACCTCAGAATTCTGAGTCATCACAGGCAGTGAAGAAATCCAAAACCTTCGTTCAAAATGGATCCAAGTCCAGTTGTAAGCATTCAGTGCCATCTTCCCCTAGTGGAGAGTAGTCTTCTCTGTCAATTTGTGTTATCCCAACAGTTTGAAATTTAAGAGGGGCCACATTATTCACTGCAGTTGTTCTGTAGTGCGGCTCTGGTGCTGAGGCCTGGTTCAGATGAGCATTCTAGCTTGGATGTCATTGCTTAATACCCAGCACAGATATTTTCTCCGGGTCTGAACTGCTGCACCAAATAGCCAGCAGGGCAGTGCCAAGTGGCATGGACATTTTTCTCTTGCCATAAATCCCATAAATCTTCATATAAAACAGCTAGTCTCCTACAAGAGATACTTACATTCTAAGCATAAGGGCTTCTCAGTTTGGATCTCGTGTAAGATGGTGTAGCTTAGACCTAATTCAGACCTCAGTAGCAAAGGTGTGTGATGATCTGCTTTTGCTGAGGTAGATGGGCCTCTTGTTCAGCTTTGTTTAAAGTCTATTTTCACAAATTTTGAGTTGTCAGCTACCCCAGGTACATGTGCTCAGTTTTGTCAGTCCTCTTTATTGAAGTGTAACAAAAGCTTGCTTATTTACCTGTTGTTTAAAGCTGTTTTTAGCCAACTTTAATTTTCATGTTTCAATAATTTTCCGACATGTTTTTAAATCTTGTGAAAATTGTGTTGCAGCAAACCGCATTGCATTGGAGTGCCTACTACAACAACCCAGAGCATGTGAAACTTCTCATAAAACATGATTCAAATATTGGAATTCCTGATATTGAAGGAAAAATTCCACTTCACTGGGCAGCTAACAACAAGGACCCTAGTGCAATCCACACAGTGAAATGTATTCTGGTAAGAAAATCTACCATATGTGTATATAACACTTTTCTGTCCTTACTACTTTCCTCTGATAGAAATATTTTTTATTCTCTTGAGATTTCTCATTTTGGTCCACTGACTCTTTGACAATGAAATAATTTGCTTTTCCTAATACCCAGAACATTGTAAGAAATAATCCTAAATATTTTTGCTCTCCTAAAAGGGGTTTGTTTTGAGTTCTGTGGGTGAATGTCTTTGCTGTAACTTCTGTAAAGGAGGGGAGAAAAGGGTTAAAAGTTTTCCTGAATAAAATGGCCGGTCATATTGCTCATTTCAGTTGCATTTTACACACTGATTTCTTTGTTATGTGTCTTTTCTTCATTATTTGAAAGTTTATATCTAGTTATGTGTACTGAAAAGTCTAGTTTAATTTGGCTTTTCAAGTTAGAATTCTGGGAAATAGTTGATCAATTGTCAGTCAGCCCACAATCATTTTGCTGAGAGACTTTCCACATAATTTTGTGTATGAATTTAATATTTTTTGCTTGATAGCGTATTTTCTTTTTCTGCAATATATCAGTTTCCTCTTCTACAATGACAGTTATAATGGGTACAATGAAATCATATGCTCAGCTTGATTTTTACCTTGATTTTTTTTGTGAAAATCTTTGAGCTTCACTAGCATGGAAAGATACAGAAGCCTCAATTTAAATTTTCTGTCATATTAGAACAATCTTCCTGTAACTTTGACTATCAAAGGTCTTTCAGAACTAGACACATAGTGATTGTACTCTAACTACAAGGACTTCTGTGTCTGCCTAATTAGCTTGCAAGCTGAGAACTTAAATATGAATATGAAAACTTTCTTTGCTTTTCTTCAAATCACACTGACAATCTTACAGTTACTGATACTTTTTTAACTATAAATAGTTTTTGAGAAGTTTCCAGTACTAAAGAGATTGTATTTCTGTATTGCGGCTGTTTATTCACCATATTTGTAATTTGTATCCAGTTGTGACATAATTTGTTACAAACTAAATTTTGTCACAAAGTTTGAATTTGTATCTACTTTTCTGCCACACTGGAGAAGTAAACTTGCTGCAAAGTAAGTGAGGATCTTTGTATTCAACTACAGATTTTGAAACATTAGGTAGTCACGGCAAATATTTTTAAAAGTTGGGGTGCGTTGGGCTCGGCCAACAGCCTCACACGCACACAGCCACTCGCTCACCTGCCCTCTTTCAAGGCAGAGAAAATAGAAGGAAGGCAAGAAGACTTGTGGATGAAAGATTGTGCCAGCACAGTATGGAAAGTAAAAGCTGCATGCTGAAAACAAAATTTATTCACTCTTCCCATCAGCAGGCAGATGTTAGCCACTTCCAGGAAAATGGAAAAAGAGCTTCAGCATGCTTAATTGTGCTTGGGAAGACAAATGGTGTAGCCGTGAACATCCTTCCTGCCCTCTCCCTGTCTCTGAGATTTTTTGCTGAGCACGATATTATATGGTATGAAGTATTGTTTGGGTCAGTTTGTGTCAACTGTCCCAGCTGTGTCCTGTCCCAGTCTCTTGCCCACCCCCAGCCCATTCACTGGCGAGGAGCAGGGGAGCAGGACAGGGCAGGGCATGAAAAAGAGGAATCCTTGCTGTTTTACAATAGCGAAAACATGGGTGTATTATCAACAGTTTCAATTACAAATACAAAGCCCAGCTGCTGCAAGGAAAATTAACTCCATCTCAGACAGATTTACTACAAAAGATCAAAAATACTTGTCTCCTTACTGAAAATGTTCTCAGAGATTCTCTTTAGATAATCCAGAATCATGATCCTGTCCAGTTTTTTTGGAGATTTTTTTGGTTTGTTCATGACTGGTTTTTTTTGAAGTCTGACAATTTTAAAGAATCACAGAATAGTTTGGGTTGGAAGGAAACTTTTAAAGGTCATCTAGTTCAGCCACCCTGCCATGGGCAGGGACATCTTCAACTATGTCAGGTTGCTCAGGACCCTATCCAACCTTTTGAACTCTTACAGGAATGGAGAATCCACAGCTTCTCTGGGCAACCTGTTCCAGTGCCTCACCACCCTCACAGTAAGGAATTTCTTCCTAATATCCAGTCTAAACCTACTCTCAGTTTAAGATCAGTCCCTCTTGTAAAAAGTCCTCCGTCTTTCTTGTAGGCCCCCTTTAGGTGCTGGAAGGCTGCTGTAAGATCTTCCTGGAGCCTTCTCTTCTGCAGGCTGAACAACCCCAACTCTCTCAGCCTTTCTGGATAGGAGAGATGCTCCATCCCTCTGATGATCTTGGTGGCCCTCCTCTGGTCTCCCTCCAACAGGCTGATATCTTCCCTGTGCTGGGGACCCCAGAGCTGGATGCAGTATTCCAAGTAAAGTCTCGGGAGAGCAGAACAGAGGAGCAGAATTCCCATCCTTGACCTGCTGGCCACGCTGCTTTTGATGCAGCCCAGGACACGTTTGGCTTTTTGGGTCACAAGCACACATTGCTGGCTCATGTCCAACCTCTCATCCTTTACCCAGAACCCCCAAGCCCTTCCTAGCAGGGCCGCTCTCAATCTGTTCATCTCTCAGCCTGTATTAATACTGGGGTTGCCCTGACCCAGGTGCAGCACCTTGCACTTGGCTTCATTGAACTTCGTGAGTTTCCCATGGGCCCACTTCTTGAGCTTGGCCAGGTCCCTCTGGATCTTATCCCATCCCTCAGGCTTGTCAGCTGCACCACTCGGCTTGGTGTCATCTGCAGACTTGCTAAGAGTGCACTCAATCCCTTCACCTGTGTCATTAATGAATACATTAAATCTCACTGGTCCCAGTACAGCCCCTGAGGGACATCATCAGTATCTATTAGGACACTGAGACAGTGACTACTGCTCTGGATGCAACTGTCCAACAAATTCCTTATCCACCAAACAGTCCACCCATCAAATCTCTCCAATTTGTAGACAAGGACATTGTGGGGGACTGTGTCAAAAGCTTTACAGCAGTCCAGAAAAATGCAATCCGTAGCCCTTCCCTTGTCCACTGATGTAGTCACTCCATCATAGAAGGCCACTGGGTTGGTCAAGCAGGGCTTGGTGACCATCCGGTCCAGTGTCACATTCCCTCTGGTAGAGCTGTCCATTACCTGTCTTATCCTCCGTTCATCCCGGGAGTCTCCTGGATTCCCTACAGCTCACCATGCTGCTTCTCTGGCAAATGTCAAGGTGCTTGAAGTTCCCCAGCAGCACAAGAGCCTCAAGCACGATGCCTCCTGTAGCTGGAACAAGAAGGCTTCGTCAAGAGGCTCACCTTGGTCAGGCAGCCTGTGGTAGACACTGACCATGAGGTTGCCTTTATTGCCTCGGTCTCTGATTCCTACCCACAGCCTTTCAACCTGCTCGTCGCTGTTCTTCAGGGACAGCACATTGCGCTCTATCCATCTACTGTAGAGAGCAACCCCTCTGACCCTCTTTCCTGTCCTGTCCCTTCTGAGCAGCCTGTAGCCACACACCAGTCATGGATTCGTCCCACCAAGTGTTGGTAGTGGCAACAGGGTCAAAGCTTTCTTGTGGAGGCTTCCATTTCCTCCTGTTTGTTGCTCATGCTGGGTGCAGCAGTATAGAGGCACTTGGGCTGGGCCAAAAAGAGTGTATTGTTCATTCCATCTAGGCTTTTCCATGCATCAGCTTATTTGTTTATATTGCAATTAGTTACATCTATATGTGCTTGCTAATGAAGTAAGTTAATAACAAGTTTTAATGAAAAAGTAATTTAGCTATGCTGTAAAGTTAATGATACAGAAATGTTGTTACTAGGTAATCAATCTGTTGACTGAATTTGTTGTTGAGTATAAATACCTTTTTGTGGTGGTGGTGGTGCCCCTGAGTTTAATCCTGTAGTAAGATCTTCTCCCCAGACTGAAGTGTTTTTCTTACTTGTCTTGATAGATATCTACCTAGCAGAGCTCAGTCTTCCCCTCCTTTCTTAGCTGCTTTTTGCCATACTACCCAGTTCCAAGTCTGTTGTCCAAGCATCATGTTTGATTCTCATTCCTCTCTAGGTCTTTATGGCTAGACTACCTTTACAGCTTTTCACATTCTGTGTTGTATTTCTAACGTATGTACCCATAGAGTGAAAATTTCTGTCATCTTGTGTCTTAACGTATAATTGCATTTTTAAGTTCGTGAAAATAGTGTCTTGTGGTGATAGCAATATAAAAGGCAAATGTCTGTGTCACTGTTGTCTCCCTATTTTTAAACACATCCAACCAAACCATATGTCTTTGCTTTGGTAGAGTCTGTAAGCACTGTGCCATTGTCCAGACAGCAGTCCGGTGTTGATGTCTGCTTCCAGGCTACCTTTGGTGCCTGCTGGCTGAGTTATGAAAAACAACACTGCTGTTGTTTCTCTCATGCTATATTTAAGACTGTGGAAGAATTCCCCAGAAAATTATTTTTCTCTAGTATCCTACTTGGAATTCTCCAGTGCTGCTTTACAAAAACTTGACAAAAGTTTAGCTGCTGTTTTTATGAAGACCACAGTCTACGGTACTGAAAAATGCTGTCTTGTTTTTCTGTACTCTGCCCTTTGGATGTGGCCGGTTATTGTCTCCTGTTTATAAATTCTTAAAACTAAGGGTCATCTTTCCATTTGATATTTGTATAGTACATAGTCCGTTGGTATTGTCAAAATAAACAATTATGAAAAGAGCTCAGCTGAATGCTGAAAAAGTAGGCTGGGTGTGCAGGCATGACAGTTATGCACAAATTGGTTATATCTGATATTAAAATCCATGAAGTACGGCCAAAATGGAACTCGACATATGTAGAAAGTAAACATGTGACGTAGAGAGAAACTCTAATCTGGAGATACTCTCATGCTCAACTTCCTTTTCCACCTTTCCAGATTCAGCAGTGCTTGGTTACATGAAAAACATTGGGAAGATTTAAGGAGAAAAGAGCAGAATAAGGTTCCATTATTATGATGGAAGCAACTGCTTAGTACTCTCTGTCTATTTTGTATCTCTTCTCTTTATTTATTCTTCATGGTAAGAGACATGACGTTTGTTTATACCACACTTTCCATTATTGCCTACAATTCCATTGTTCTAATTGCTACAGAAAAATGCTTAGCTTCTGTTTCTTCTCTGTATTGTGCTTAAAATATTAATACAGTATGACAGTTTAATTATAGCTAACCAAACTCACTTAAAATCTAAAGAAATTATACTCGTGAATGTAGGCAGAAACAGGCCTAGAAAATTTTAATTTAAGTGGCCAAAAAATTCAAAACACATGAATACTTTTAGACTAGAATATAAATAGTGACTTTGCCATTAGAAGATTCTGTACCATTTTGCGAAAATAACACTTTTGAGTATGGGAATATTTCTTGGCAACATCAATGACTTTAAGCCAGGAGTTTTAGGATTCATTTATTTAGGATGTTGTTGTGCTTCTGGAAGGCTTGAAAATTAGCTGTCAGGGTTACATCAGCAAATTATAAGTGAAGAAGCATTTGTTTTCTTGTTTGTCCATTTTGTTCAAACACGTTTTCCTCTGGTGGACTTAGAATTTTAGTAATAATTTCTGTGCCTGTCATAATTAATGTTTAGCCATTCTTAAAAGTGATTCTCATAAAATGAATTTTTGCAGTAGGTTCTATGCTCCCCCTGCTGAGCTCTATGACTAGACAAAAAATAAGCGTATCTCAGCTTTCTCTTGAGAGTTAAAGTTAGGGAAGAACATACAACTTTTCCCTGTAATGGCTCAGATAAATGCTTTTGAATGCTTATCATAAGAAGTGTTACACATGCTTTGATTACTGTGGTTTGTGTGTGTAACAATGTTAACTTTGATTGTATTTTTAGTTGAGAGTCATATTTATCATTTTTTAATGTTTTTAGTAGATTATCTGTCATTGTACTAGTGACTACATATATTAGTGATCTCCAGTATGTTTCAAGTATGTTAGTTTTTGATTCTAACAAAACATGGCTGACAGTACTGATACGTAATCTAAAACTGATGAAGTTTTTGTCCGAGACAGGCAATTTAATTAGCATTTAATTAGCATTGGCAGATGTTATTGGTAAGATACTGTCCATCATCTTTGAAAAGTCATGGAGAGCAGGAAAGGTGCCTGAGGACTGAAGGAAAGCCAGTGTCACTCCAGTGTCTTGAGAAAGAGCCAGAAGGACAACCAGGAAACTACAGTATCACCTCAATCCCTGGAAAGGTGATGGAACAGCTCTTCCTGGATGTCATCTCTAAGCATGTAAGGAAAAGAAGGTTATTAGTAGTCAACACAGATTCACCAAGGGGAAATCGTGCTCAACCAATAAGATAGCCTTCTGTGGTGGCCAGACTGGCAGGGTAGATGAGGGAAGATCAGTGGGGGTTGTCTACCTTGGCTTCAGCAAGGCTTTTGATGCTGTCTCCCATAACATTCTCATAGGAGAGCTCAAGGAGGGTGGGTTGTCTGAGTGGGCAGTGGGTGAGTTGAAGACTGGCTGAATGGCAGAGCTCAGAGGGTTGTGATCAGTGGCACAGAGCCTGGTTACAGGTCTGTATCTAGAAGTGTTCCCCCGACGTCAGTCTTTTTCCATTTATTCATCAATAACCTGGATGAAGGGAAAGACTGTAGCCTCAGCAGGTTTGCTGATGTAAAACTGGGACAAGTGGCTGATACACCATCGTGGTGTGCTGCGGGTCAGTGGGACCTGGACAGGAGGGCAGAGAGGAGTCTAATCTAAGCTCAGCAAAGGCAAATAGAGAGTCCTGCACCAGGGGAGGAATCACGCTGTGCACCAGTGGAAGGACCTGGGGCTCCTGGGGCACAACAGGCTGTCCACGAGCCAGCAGTGTGCTCTGGGGACCAAGAAGGCCATTGGTACCCTGGGACGCATTAGGAAGAGCATTCCTAGCAGGTCAAGGGAGGTGATCCTCCATAGTGAATCAACCCTAGTGAGGCCACATCTGAAGTGCTGTGTCCAGTTCTGGGCTCCCCAGTTCAAGAAAGACCAGGAGGTACTGGGAGAGTCCAGCTAAGTGCTATGAAGATGAGGAGGAGACAGAAGCATCTCTTTTATGAGGAAAGGCTGAGAAAGCTGGGACTGTTCAGCCTGGAGGAGAGATGGCTGAGAGGGGATCTTATCAATGCGTAGAAATACCTTAAGTGTGGATGTTAAGAGGATGGAGCCAGACACTTTTCCGTGGTGCTCAGCAACAGGATTAAGGGGCAGTGGGCACAAACTGAAATATGGAGGTTCCACCTGAATATGAAGAAAAACATCTTTACTGAGATTAAAGGTGACTAAGCAATGGAACAAGCTGCCTAGAGAGGTTGTGGAGTCTTCTTCTCAGGAGATATTTGAAACCTACCTGGACTTAATTGTGTGCAACTTGCTTTAGTGTGGGGTTGGACTAGATGATCTCCAGAGATCCTTTCCAACACCAACCATTCTGTGATTCTGGGATTTACATACAGTATGCAAAGTATGTAGTTCTTTAGATCAAATATTAGGAGGTTTAAGCTGGCAGTGTAAGAAAGTAAACAGTAAGAAACAAAGAATCAGAGCATTGCAGAGTTGAAGTTAGCACTGCTGTATTAACTTAGCCAGATTGCACTTAGAAAATACAGTGAAATATAACTCTAAATGTTTGGGGGTTATTGAGGGGTCTTTTTATCCATTACATAGAAATTATAGAATGTACAACTTTGGTCAATTAATATTTGGATAGAAACCATAATTCTGGAATTTCCTGACTTTCTTCTTCTTGATTTATTGTTCTCAATGTTAAACATTAGTTTTCTGTGTAGTAGTTACTACACATCAAATAATGCAAATGCAATTGATTCTACAGCCAATTTGTGTACCTAGTGGAGTCAAAAGGAAAGATTGCACTTAGTTTAGTGGGAAAGGGATCAGCACTGATCACAGTCTCTTGCTCCTCTTTTGTAAGTATATTTTAATATATAGTGTGGCTCTGTATTTTCAGGAGGATTGCTTTTCTCACTTATTGTGGGTTAAAATTCCCTCTAGTGTTGGAACTTAAAAGTCTCAGGGCTACATTCCCTTTTAATTTTGCACAGGGTTCCCATGACTTCAGTGAATTTTTCTGAATTGTTGGAGATAGAAAAGCAGACTCAGTCCGTCTGGTTTACTTAAACTCTTGTTTTGACATTCTGTTTCTGCTCTAGATGTTTAGTGTCCTGCATCCTGAGTTTCTACTGTGTTATTGTTTACCACTTTTTTTAGTAATACCTCTTTTTTCAGAAAAGTGAAGTTTAAAGTTTGTGTTTCATAGGCCTTTATGATATTTGTCATTTGAAGATCTCTCAAATGCTAAGATGATGTTCATTTGTACTTGTTCTGTTCTTTTGCCTGAAAAAGAAAGTCACGAAGAGAAATCTATACAGGAAAACATTTGAGAGATGAAATTATCATAATACAAAACTATATAGCTAGGGACTTTATGTGAGAGTAATTTAGCATATTTTTTAAGAAAAGGTGATGAAAAGTCAAGTTATATCTATTAATGCCTATGTTATGCGATCAAGTGACTAATCATGAAACTTTGAAAGACTTTTTAAGTTCAAAACTAAGCCCATTAGAAGTAGATGCATTATTAGAAGTACTCTCTAACTTCTATCTTGTCAGCTAGAGATGCAGACATCTCCTTTGGAAATACTTTAGGGGTATAAAATGCTATAAGGATATTATAATGAAAGTCATAAAATTAACTTGTGCAAAAAGGGGAGTATTGTAGGAGAAAATCTGAAGATATATATGTCATTTTCAACTTGTAAATCACGTAAGAATTTCTGGTTATTTTCATAAGAGCTGGAGTTAATCTTTTAGAGGTCTGTGTAAGGAACCACTTGCACAGCAGACTGGTAAAATTATGGGGTATGTACCAGAAATCAGGTCTTGTACAATAATTAAGTATAAAGAAGCATTCCATAAGAAATACTTGAAAGTAGCCTATGCTATAACAAAAGTATTTGGTTGTAGAGTTACATTCTACTGAACAAGGACAGTTTATCTGTCTGAAAAAACATCTGTAAAGATTGTATAGGTTTTCTCTTCAATATAAATATTTTTTTAATGTTGTTGTTTCCTTTATTTTTTAAAGGAAGCTGCACCTACAGAATCTCTGCTTAACTGGCAAGACTATGAAGGACGAACTCCTCTTCATTTTGCTGTTGCGGATGGGAATGTAGCAGTTGTGGATGTCCTGACCTCCTATGAAGGCTGCAATGTGACATCTTATGACAACTTGTTTCGAACTCCGCTCCACTGGGCAGCCTTACTTGGTAAACTGGACAGTGCTGAAGTCACTTAGTCATTAATTAACTGTACTGTTTAATCTTTGTCTCTGATTTTTATTAAATTCCAGCCTGGCAGTATGATAACTAATCTCTTAGAGCAATAAGAGTTTCTGCTAGACTAGGATTAGAAGTTTGTGTGTAGACTGCTTATTTTAGCTTCAGATTCTCCAAAGCATTGTAAAATGCATTACTTCAACAGGTTAAACAGGTTACATATGCTGATGATTTAAGAACAATTGGAGTATATTGAGATTGTTCTTGCATATGCAGCTTTGATCATCAGTTAAAAAAACCACTGGTACTGTGGAACAGTGGTGTCTGAAGTGGGGTATGTACAGCCCAGCATGAATGCAAGACAGTCTATGAGAGCGCATGAAGAAAATGTCAGAACTTCTGTTTGCTTTTTATCTGAAAAAATAAGAGAACTCGGCTAATATTTCATATATGTATTTAAGCTAGTTACCCTTGTTTGGTCCATATGTAAGATGGTCACATAGAGATTGCAAGGTGCCCGAGGGAGCTGAGATGCTTCACATTGCAGAGTCGTTGGTGGTGGCATCATGAGTCATGTGCTCACTTTCAGCCTACGGTAATGTACTGCAGTTTATATGTGCCAGGTTAAGTGGATTTATGATTATATTATCTAGTTTTTATTAAACTACCCCTCACAAACTAAGCTAGTGACTTAAAAAGATTCCCACAAAGAAAATGCAGATACTCTGATAATGCCAGCACAAGTAAACAAAAAAAAAAGGCAGAGTTGACACTTCTGCTCCTACTACAAGCTCTTCATCAGGCACGTTATGACAGTCTAAACAGATCTGACAACAAGTTTTATTTGGATAGAGTTTTTCTCTGTTTAGATTGTTACCCTGAGATTCAGATGCTCTGTGAATTGTAACCTTGCATATGTGAATTTTGGTTTGGATTTACGAAAAGTGGATCCTTGCAAAACAAGTTAAAACCTGATTAAATGTAAATAGTCTCAATGCAGGGAAACACAACCCATAAAATGACAGCCACAAAAATAATATGATATAGAAAATTCGCCTCTAATTTCCATTCAGGAGGAAAAAATAACCGCTGGATAAAAGAATCTTCAAAGAGTCTCTCTCCCATTTTAATAGGCTTCATCCCAATAATCCTTTGGGACACTGCAGACAAAGAATGCCAGTAAAAGAATCAGATGTTCACTGGAGCGAGTTACTGCAACTCCAGTGACAATATACATGTAGTTTGATTATGTTTATTAAAAAAAAAAGAGAAGAATGTTCTCAAATTTGCATTTAAGTAGGGATATTGAATTTTTACAGAGAAACTGTGAAGCATTTTAAGTGATGTAGGATCAGCTTTCCAAAGAAATAGTCATTATCACTTTGTTCTGTCCAAGAAGCAAAATTTATTGTGTTTTGAAATTCATTGTTTTTAAGAGAGAAGTTTTGTCTGTTGGAAAAATGGATTGTGTAATTAATGTAGAATAAAAGGGGAAGATGTGCTGAGACCTCCAGACTATTTTGTGGACTTGATGAGGTCTCTAGATGGCTTATGCTCTTTGGGAATTTCTGGTTAATAAATCATTATTAATTTTTTAGGGTTCTGGTTTCAAGTTGAATATTGATTGTCCTATGTAGATCTTAAAGAGAGTAAGATGTTGCTATATAGGTTAACAGTAGAAGATTTAAAGCAGTGCAGGGATGCTGCTACAAGTTTTCTTTGATGCAACGGATTGTATGTGACTGTATCTTAAGGGCATTGTTGCTCCTCTTACCTTTTCTTTTGTGTAGATAAAAGTCTCAGCCAAGTTACATCTCTGCTAAATAAAAGTACAACAGAAACGACAGTTCTTGACCTCAAGAAATGAGTTTTAATGTTTACATTAATGGCCAAGTGAGATCCACCTTTGCACCAATTTATTTACTGTTGCACCCAATACAAATATTTTTTTCCAATTCTCTCAAGCCTTATTCTCATAGATAATTTAGCTAGACCTCCTGGCCTGATTACAGAGTTAAGTTCCCTTTTTCTAGTTGTCTGTCCTGAAAGTTCAGGAATCTTTTTTTTTCAGGCGCAGTTCTCCTACAGTTTTTCTGCTAGGATTCCACTCCAAACCAACTTCTTCCAGTGCACCTCAATTTACTTCTCACAGTCTTGAGGTGGGAATGGCATAGCAACATTATATCTCTTCTTTTTAGTGTTTTTTCTGGTAGGAAGGGGCAGAACAGTGTGATGTTCTGCGTCCAGGCTTCTCTTAATGGCTAACAGGAAAGAGGAGCCTTCCTGTATACCCTAAGGCCCCTAGAAAGAAAAAATGCTCACATAACTCTTCATCCTTTTTGACGCAAGTCTCAGCATTTTCTCTCGTTTCTGATGCTTCTGTACATATGAAGTCTCAAAGTGCTGTTTCACAAAAGAGGGCTTGCCTAGTCCTCCATGTCTTAGGTTTTTAAGAGCTACAGACCACAACTGTAGCTGCATTCTGCAGTTGTTGGTGTTTTCATTAAAAATAGTCCACTGCTAGCAGGAAGGTTTCCCTACTTTTTCATGTATTCTAAAGTGATTCAAGACAACTGTGCAAAAGTAACAAGCTCCAAAATTGATTGCTTTTCTGACATATGAGGTACTGGGAGTTTTCACCTGTAAAATCAGAGTAGTTTTGTAGTATTGCTTAAAATACCAAATCATTAAGATATTCTGTGAACTGCATATGCCTACAGAAGCAAGCATATGAATGGACTGGTTGACTTTAGTGGCAATAGACTGTGTTGTGTCTTAATTTTCCTGTCTATGAAGTGAATATAAAGTTTACCTATCCTCCCCAAAGGTGTTGTGATTTTAATCTCAAAATATTTTAGTCTGCTTTTATGGAAGGAGTTGTGTGTGAGCTTGTTGTTTATAGCAGCTGGTAGTAGGCTAGCCTCTGATTCTGCTATACGTTTTCAGTTGAAATTTTGGTTAAATAAAACCTAAGTGAAAAATTTACACTTGGTTTCTGTAAAACAGTGTGATGTATGATGCAATTGTCAATGTTGGTTTAGCTTGTCTTTTAATGCAGATGGACAAATGCTTATCATCATCAGCCTATGCTCACTTTACTGTTTCTGACTGACCTGGCACTCAAGTGCAGCATCTCAACTGAATTATTATAAGCTTTTTCTGGAACTATTTAACCAATTCATTACAAAGTTAGTATCATAGTTATCTGGCCAGTTACTGCTGGTTTCTTTATTGAGGGAAAAGCTCTAGTGATTTCTGTTGAAAGAAATTTTGTATTTATAAGTCAGTCTGATTTATAGATGCCCCCCAAAAATAACAATATGGAGTATGGCAGTGGAGCACTATAGGGAAGAAAGTACGTGCCAAACTTAATAGTTCAAGTATCAAGTCTTATGTTTCTCTCTTAGATTTAGACTATCATGGCTATTGCACAAATATATTATTATTTATTAGAGTCTGTTCATTTTCTTCTGTTAAATTTGAGTTTAGATTTTTTGTTTGTCTGGGGGTTTTTTTCCTTTTTTTTTAACTAAGCTTTTTATTGACTTTAGGATTTGATAAAAATTTGGTTTTATTATATTATTTTTTCAGGTCATGCACAGATTGTTCATCTCTTACTAGAAAGAAATAAGTTTGGAACTATCCCATCTGACAGTCAAGGTGCAACACCCCTACATTATGCAGCACAGAGCAACTTTGCTGTAAGTAGAACATACCCTAAATGTGAAGTAAATATATTTTGATTAAATTTCTGTGTTTTAGCAGAGTGTTTGAGTTGTTTTTGAAATCATATAAAGACAGTGTTCTGGGCATGAGTTAATTCAGAGTTATCCTATGTTATGTGATATAAATGTGGTTAATTTCAAAGTATTAAAAAATAGATTTAAAAACACTAACTTTCTGTGCAAAGAAAGGCCCTTTGAGCTCTGTGTTTGCATCAGAACACAATAGTCATTCAGATACTTCAATAGAAAGCAAAATGCCACCTAATATTTCACAGTGCTTTCAGGTTTTAGGGCTCATTATAATGAAGTCTAAGCAGTTATAAGGTATCTAGAGTAAGATGACCTGTAGGAGTATTTGCACAGCTGCTGCAGGACCAGTCAAACCAGTCTTTGCATTCAAGAAGGTGATTAATTTATGAATATTTGGCATTATGAATGAACTGTTGTCTCATGAAGCATGGCTAAAGAGTTGAGTGCCTTTTGTCATAATTCTTCAGGAATGGTGTATTTTTAAAATTTTTAAAAATATTTTTTAAACTCAGACAACAAAGAATGTTGGTTTCTCAGCTTAATTCTTACACTTTGGTATAATAGGTAATTTTTTTCCCAGAGCAAGATCAGGTACAGTAGAGCCAAGTATAAAAGTCAGCACTTCAGTGATTGCTGGTCACAGATGTTGCAGAAGTAGTTCTCAAGCACTGGAAATTAAGAAAGCTTTTCTTAAGCTCCTCCACCTCTCACAGTTTTCATACCCTCCCTTTACAGAACGGGTTATTTAGTGCCTAATTAATGTAGTAGTTATGGAGTCCACATTGCAACATTTTCTTAGCAGGGATAGTAATTTGAGTCTTTCTTGCATACCTACATGTTAACAAGGAAAATAAAAAAAGGAAAATTTTAATGTCCTTGAGAACAATTCAAGTTAACAAGTCTAGAAGTACTACTGAAAGACGGAACTGACCAATGTCTTTGCTTCCTTGTGAGACTGAGTTTTAGGGGTTTGGGAGGGTATTTTTGGAAATGGTCTTACTAAGACCATCCAGATATTTTTGAAATTCAGACTTTTATTGAAGCGTCTCTCTCTGTATTATCTTCACTTTTTTTGGAGAATTCTTTGTTAATGCTGATTTTTGTCCATTATGGGCTGTGTATAATTTGTGCCTAACTCACATGTCTAAAATATTTGTGTTGTAAAAGCCTTTCTTTCATGTTTGAGTTAGACTCATAGAAAAAAATAATGTTTTTGTTTATCATCTGGTGACTATCTCCACATTCTTTTATCTTATTTTTTCCCTTTTCTTTCCTGTATTGATGTATTCCTAAAAGGATTTTTCATACTGGCTTTCTTTCTCTGGGCTTGATTCAGTTGAATGAAACATCTTCGTTATGTTGCTGCCTTTTGATCCCATCAGCCAGCCAAACTGTGATATCATCTATGTTTTACGGGGAAATAAAGTACATGGTGGAATCAGACATTCTTTTGTAATCTTGTGTACTTACAATGAATGTACTCTTTCCCATCTTACATGAAGAATCACACAGGAGAGTTTCATTCAGATCTGTAAGCCTCTTTTAGCTGGTGATGTACTCAAGAGCCCCTGCCCAATTTATGTCTGGAGTCTGTTTTCACCAGCCCAGTTTTTTCTGAGCACCACTGTTTGCTTTTTTTCTCCTTTACATATCATTGAGTAATTCCCACCCTGCATTCCATATACATGGTCAAACAACTGAATGGAGATACATCCATGTTTGTTCTGGCAGTAGCATCTCTATACTCATGGTTTGAGACCCACATCGTTCTTGTATTCAGTCTGCCCAACTTTGGATAGGTGTGGTATGTTTCTCAGTTAAAATGTGATGTTTCTTAGTCCCTAACAAGAAGAAAGTTTGTTCTTTTGTGTTTACTGTAGATATTTGCATGGCTTTCAGTTTTATTTGCTTTGGTGTCTTGTTCTTTGCTCTGTTTCTCTGTGGGTTATTTACTATAATATGACATTTTTGTGTTTTTTAAAGACTAAAGAGATTTAGCCAGCACTTAATTTATGTGAAAAATTTGTTCCCTAAGACTAACTTATCCCCACTTACTATAGACAGGAAAAGTTCGAGAAGAAGAGAAGTTACCTAATATAACCGCCCAAATTTAGATGTCTTGGATATCCCACAGGAGGTCCAAAGAAACATCTCTATTTAAATTTTTAACTTCGTATGTGAAGAAAGATCAGAGAATCTTTATTTCCAGATCACTGAATATTCTGAGTGGGAAGAGACCCTCAAGGATCATCAAGTACAGCTCTTAAGTGAATGGCCCAGACAGGGATTGAACCCAGGTGTTATTAACACCATGCTCTAACCAACTGAGCTAAGATGCTGTCTTCATATTGATTTTAGTATGCAGGACTAATTTTTTTTTCTGAATTTTTTCAGAGGTGTCCAAAACAATGTACTTTCCTTTCATATACTTATATAGATTGATCTAGTAAATGATATGTGGATACCTCTACCTTATTTTTAAATATTCAAAAAGAATATGTAGTATTGTTCAGAGTTTCTTGATAGCACAGAGTTAAATGTTCCAGGTTTAGCTCTCTCCTGTACTGTTATTTTTCAGTTAGTTGGTTTTTTTGTTGCTTCCTCCACTTTTTTTAGTAGTGTTAGAATACATGTGGTCTTTCATAACAAAATACATGTAGAATTAAACTGATTGATATTCTATTTTCTGATTTGTTAATCATCCTGGTGTAATTTAATTTTGTTTTGTTTTCAAGTTGTGGTAACTTCATTTTGGAAAATAATGCTCATAGCACTGTGGGATTTTCTTCTACTTTTTCCAATTAAAAGCTGTAGAAAAGAAAGAGTCATTGAAAGAAGCGTTGCTTTGCCAAAACTTAATGGAAAAATAAAATATTTGTATTTTTTAGAATGTATGCCTCAGTACTGAAGAAGTGCAGCCTTTGCAGTGCTTTTCACTTTGCAGGATTTCCAGCAGTGCAGAGCCCTGGGAGGGTGCTGAGTTTCTGGCCTAATGAGAGGCTGTTTGTGTCTGAGGTGTGGTGGTGGTCAGTGTGAGTACACAGAGCTATAAACTCACGCTGGGTTTGTGTGGAAAGCTTTATGCTTCCATCTCTCCTTGCTTCTGCCTGGACCTTTTCACAATAAACTGATAGTTCAGACCTAAATTCATAAAGCTTCAAGGATCTTAGATCAGTAGGATAAGATAAATGAGAAATTTCCTATTTCTTTAGAGGGATGAAATAGTAAGTAATAGTGATAAAACAAATCTAAATTATTCAGTGGTACTTAGGCATTCAAACACCTTCGTGATTAAAAGAATTTTGTTCATTATAGCCAAGAAATTCCTGTCCTACCCAGAGCAGTGATAGAGCTATTGTAGGGTCACACAGAGGAAAGGCTAAAATAGTGTTAATAATAAAATATATAAAATAAAATAATGAAACCTGTTTTTTTTTCAGGTTTTTATTGGCTAGGCTACCAGTGACTCGTATCAGATGTTTCCCAGCTGTTACATACACAGCCTTTTAAGGCATTAGATAAAAAAGGGAAATTCTTCCCTTTATTCTTTTTCTAATGCTTGTGATTTTCTCTCTTCCTTTCCTGGGTGACTCATTAAGATTCTAGCAGCAGGTTAAACAGGTGGACCTGTTTGCCGACAGCTTAAGGCAAACACAGCATTTGAAGAAATAATTCTTTTTTGCTCTAAGTAGAGATTTGAGTGTAACAGTTATAGTGGAAAGACTGGATTCAGGTGTAAAGATTTCCTTAACCTTTTCTGATTTATAGTATTTCAGTAATTAGTAACCTGTTGATGTTATTAAACGTTAGGAAATATGTGTATGTTGACCCAATTTTTTTTTTAATAGGCAAAATATTAGAGATTGGCAAAGTAAAATATTTGCATGTGTTATTTATAACTGGAGAGAAAAAAATATGTTGGGAAAATATTTTGAAAGAACACTATTTTCAGGGTAGGTTCAGGTTGGACATTAGGAGGAATTTCTTCACAGAAAGACTGATGGAATTTTGGAATGGGCTGCCCAGGGAGGTGTTGGAATCACAATCCCTGGAGGTGTTTAAGGAAAGACGGGACGTGGCACTTCGTGTCGTGGTCTGGTTGACACGGTGGTGTTGAGTCTCATTGGTTGGACTCGATCTCGGAGGTCTTTTGCAACCTAATTGATTCTATGATTTTTTCATCACGGTGTTACGGTCATGTTTTGATAAACCCATAATGTTTTTCCCATTGCTTTCTTCACAGAGGCTATGGTATCTTTTGCTTCCTTGTGATGAACACATCATGACACTGAAAAGAAATAAGTGTTAAATAAGTGACAGTGTTAAACTCATAGTTAAGGATGCACTATGATCACTGGTGAGGGGAAAGGTATAGCAGAACATACAGTGCTCCTGTTGAGCTATTAGTCTTTATAAACATAAAAAGGAAAAATGAAGCTTTGATTTGCTTCATAAACAGCTACATGAGACAATAGTTTCTTGTTGTTGCAGATTCCTTTAAATGTTAATTTCAACAGTATGTCTTTTCAGGAAACAGTTGAAGTATTTTTGAAACATCCTTCTGTAAAAGATGACTCGGATCTTGAGGGAAGAACATCCTTCATGTGGGCAGCTGGCAAAGGCAGTGATGATGTCATTAGGACTATGCTGACTTTAAAATTGGATATTGATATCAATATGACAGACAAATACGCCGGCACAGGTAAGATGCTTTACCGTAAAGAGCCACTGGCTCTTTCCAATCAGTGTGATTTCCACAAATAAAAACATTGTAAGAAGCTATATTAATCTTTTTCTGATCGTGTACTTTTATGTACTTTTAGGTATTAAACTTTTTAATGTTTGGAAAACATTTCTGCATTAGTTTAATTATATGTGTGAGTCAATGCTTTGCCTTATTGTGGGAAAGAAACAAACTTATTCTGCACAGATTGGAACAGTTCATTTGAAACCTAGCAAGAAGAAATGTCCTGCAATGCTATTTAGTTAGTTCTGTAATCCTGGGAAAGGAAGAGCTGTTCTGTATTTTGAAGAATAAAATGAAATAGTCACATAGAAAGCTTTTCCTGAAAATGCCTGTTCAAAAATGTATTTGACAGTACCTAAATACTTTGAAACAATATGGACCAAACTTACCGCTGAAGTACCTAAATTATCATCATGAAAATCGTTCCACAGTTATTTGTAAAGATAGTGAAATAAAGATTAGAGCTATTGCACTTCTGTTGTCCTAACAAGAGATCAAACTTTCATGTTCCCCAAGTTTATCATCCTGTTATCTGCCTGAAACAAAAGATAAGTAGGCGACACAGTGTTTCAGGATTCAAGCATGTAAGTAAGGAAATTCAAAATTTCCTGTAGCAACTATGAATTATCTCCTTTAAGGAAAAAAAATGAATTTTTGGTAGAAATATTGTACCTATGTAGTGCTTTCAACAAAAACAGAATAACAGTTCTGACAGGTGGGAGAAACAGGTGTTGAAGTGTTTATGTATTCAAAAGCGTTGGAAATGTAGGAAGAGCATTTGAGTTGTATAGTATGCTGATGGCATCTGAATGAAGAAACAGGAGAATATGGATATATTTGGTGTAAATTTGGAGGGATTTGATAGCAGGGCTTCAGGGTAAGCTGTGTGTAGGGAGATCAGGAACTACCCAGTGCCACGTACAGCCAGGTCACAGAGTTAGAAGTTAACTGCAAAAATATATATCTATGTGTAATAAGGAGTAAATGATAGCTAAGCTGATAGTCAGACAACACGCTCATGAATAATAAAATAATAGGCATTTCTTCTGAAAACTATGTTTTTAAAATAAACACAAATTTATATTGCAATGTTTGTTTATATACATTTTAATGTATTTATTTTACAGTTTACTCAAGCATTATCTTTTGGAAGATTTTAAGAAATAGTGCAAGAAATAAAATCTCAGTCTTCATGTCTGATGACTTCACAAACTATATATTCTATAATTTTAGTCTTGTTTCATCTTTTACCACTCACCTACATTTGCTACTTCCTGACAGTTCCCTTTTAAATACCTCTCAGTATTTGCTTCAGCCCTTAAGGTGCAGCAGTGTTGTAGTTACTGTGCAAACCTCCTAACAAAGGGTTTTTTTCTTTGCAGGCAGTAATCGGTAATCACATACTGTGTTTCTGAAATTACTCAGGTGTGGATTTCATGCTTGAATAATTCAGGTGGTTGGGTTTATTACCCTTCAGTCTTAAACCTTTCTTAGCAGTGATATGTAATCACCTTTTAATCTTGATTTCATTGTAGGGCTTTTAATCCAAGGAAATGAATGGAATTTCCATTTGCTTGAAAGTGCCGTTGTGTAGAATGGTCTTGAAGTGGGGAGCGGTGCTGTCGAGCAGCCCGAGCTCTACACCATTGTGCCAGCGAGTGCAGTAGCGTGGGCTTTATTATAGCGAGCTCTAAGCATGAAGGGAAGCCCACCAGTAAATCATTCTCTGATTTTTAATTTTTTTTCCCAAAGGTTCTTAATCATTCCCAAGTTTTCGTGAGGGAAAAGCTGTGTTGCATTCGGACGGGAAACTATGCACTATAATAGAAAATAGCGCAGATGCCTCCGTGCCTGGGATACAGTTGCTGAGCAGAGTTCAAGGCTGCGTTTTTCTGACTTTTGTGTGCAGACTCAGTTCAGCTCGGCTGTAATGTTGCGTTAACGCAGCCTTTTGCATTTCCTTAAAAAGAGCAAGCTCTCCATTGAGCTCCGCTAGAACATCGAGACTCTCGGCATTGTGTAGGAGAATGACACCAAGGGAAAGGAATTTCCCTCCTCTCAGAGATCAGCGCTGCAGGAGCATTACAGGGGCAGCTTTATAGCGCTGCCGTCACTGCGCACAATGGAGAGGGCTCTGTCTGTCGGCTGAACAAAGGGCCCATTGTGACCAGCTGGCTGAAGAATCTCTTCAGTCACCGTGACTCCATCACAGAAAATCTGGCTTACAAGAAAATATTGAGCACAAAGTGCGAAACAAGATGCCTGCGTCAGAATGAGTGATAGAGGGGAAGAACTGGCCAAGCTGACACAGCAGCTCTTTTTCTATTGTATTGTTACACACACCCCATGTGTCATCTGATGGAGTGGTTTACTGCCTTTGGTTTCATAAGGGATTCAGGACAAAAACCAGAACCTAGAGTTTACTGTGAGGTCAGACCATGAAAACCAGGCCCGTCCAAATGTACGAAGCGGCAGGGATCTCATTCTTGTCCAGTTCCTACTGATAGCCACCCACTCGCAAAGCTGCTGCACAGGCACTTACTTTTCACGAGTGCGATGAACGCCACTGCTCTTTTAGGCTGCTACGCTTAAATCAGTGACCTCTCAAAGGCATGATTTCAATTTTCACTTCTCAGAGTGTCTCTGGCTCTGACCCCAGTGCTTTGGCTGTGTCACAATGTTACTATCACTTATTTTATGACTGTTTTAAGGCAGCGCACACCAGCTGGATTCGGGTCAATGACAACATGAACACCCTGAGCATTTTAGTAGTGCCTATGTAACAGGTTGTGCTGGGTTGCTGTCTCACAAGCTGGTACTGGTTGTAAAGAGTAGCTGGCAAATATAAAAATACTGGTTTTATATTCTGGCTATAGTTCAAGAAGCTGCTCCTTTCTAATGCTGGCCTTTGTGGTGTGCATTTCTGTATGATGCCTCTGCTGGATCCTGACCCTGTTTTAACATTAAACAAATAGGGACATGTGGGTAGTGTTTACAGCCCCACATTTTGCTTGCATGAGCAGATTCAGTTCTCACCAAGCATGAATATTTCTGAAATTTCATGGGGAAATATGAATTCACTTTATTAAATGCACACTTATGAACTGCACTGTTTTGTGGTTTTATTCTAAATTATTTTGATTTTGTTATCTGTAAAATATTCTTCATTTAAGGCAGTATGAGAATGTAGATTGTCTGATTTGACTGCTGACTATAGGAAATAATCTAAAGCATATTGAAATCAAACTGTTAAGTGAAATCACCCAGACATGTGTCCTCCATTGGTTTGAAATCTCATTGCTGTGTGCAGTTCTCCTTTCCTTCAAAAAGAGCTGTGAACTGGTCATCCTCAACTCTGGCTGACAGTGCCTGCAGGATGCTGTGTTAGGCAACAGCAGCTCCAGTTACAGGACACCACATCTTTACCTGAGTTCTGAAGTATCTGAAGTAGCAGCATTTGGTACTTCTGTAATCTTTTCCTTTTTCTTGAAAAAAACAGGGAGCTGGAGATACTATGCAAGATATGATGGTCTTGCTACATAATTTCCTGTAAAATTTTCTTACCAAGTAATTCTGAAACAAAGAAGGGGGGTCAGGGAGGAGCAGGAACAGCTGGGTAGTTATCTGAAGTTAGTTTTAATTGAGACAACTTTGCTTATTTGAAAGAAAAAAAAAAGTCATTTTCAGGAAAGTATTGAAGAAATAATGAAAGCTTTCTTTCACTGGTTATGTGCAATCTCAGAAATGCCACAAAACAGAGGGAGAAGTAAATCATGTTATGTTCTCTTAATCAGAAGCTGCTATTCTTCCACAAATCCTCACTATAAGCCAATCTTGGTGGCGTTAAACATGGAATTTCTATTTGTGCAAGTTAGGAACATGTTTCAGGGCTAACAGTTTTTCTGCTTGTTGCTTGTATGTCAAGAACATGTTGCTACATCATCACTTGTTACAATTCTACAGTTTCCTGAGGTTGAAAAGTACTTTTTCCACCAAAATAGTTGTAACTAATTTTTATTTTGACTGTTCTAATTGTGAAACTCTGAAGCTCATGGTATTGTGGTTTCTTTTTCCTACTACTTTATTCTTCCAGCATTACACGCTGCTGCCCTTTCTGGCCACGTCAGCACAGTGAAACTGCTGCTGGAGCATAAAGCACAGGTGGATGCTCTGGATGTCATGAAACACACCCCACTTTTCCGAGCCTGTGAGATGGGACACAAAGAAGTGATTCAAACACTCATTAAAGGTCAGCTCTTAGGATTTTACAAACCTGTTCGGAGTTCTGGTGCCGCTTCCTATGGGAATGGGAAATAAACAGCTGAGCAAGAGGTGGAGTAGGAAGTTGCTTCCCTAAAGCAGGTTTTGTCTGCAAGTTCCCCTTGTGAAATAGCTCTAGTGAATCTAAAATATTATCAGTGTTGTGCAAAATGGCTAGAAGTGTTAAATACAAAACTTTCAAAACTGGGATTGTTCTTTTCACAGACCATTTCTGCTTAAGCCTTTGCAAGTACATTCTAGTCTCTCAAACCAACTCCTCCCCCAGCAAGTATTTTCTTTCTTTTGTTTCCATTTGTTTGCCCCCCAGTAAATAAGACCAAATGAAGCTTTATTCCCTTTTGTGAAAAACCATTTTTAGGGTTCTTTGAAGACTTTTAAAGTGAATCTTTATTTTTTAATGTAGATAGCTATCAAAAGTCCTACATCATTATTATTTTCCTCTGGTTGGTTTGTAAAAGCAGTATTTTGTTTGTAGACAGAAACAGGATTTAACAAAATACACAGTGTTAGATAATTGTAAAGTATCTGCTGAAGGGTAAGAAGTACAGTGAAAGAACAGTGGCATCTTACATGCAAAACTGTCATTTTAGCTTCCCAGAAACATCTCCCTCCTACTTGAGCCATTACCCCACTTATGAAAAGATGAAGTATCCAGGCTAAATTTTGCCAGTTTTCCATCAACCAGCCTTTTTTACTGAAAAGTGTTCTTCTCTCCATGATCTGCTGGGCATGTTTTAACCTCCTGTTAAGCTCTTCCTCCCACTCCCTGTGCCATTTAGCTTTTACAGATGCAAGAAGCTTGGCTATCAGAATCTGAGTTATGTTTAATTCAATATTTTATAATATAGAGAGTCATTGTTGCTGGTTGGTTCAAGTTCTTGTTTTTATGGAGTTTTACTTTTGTAGAGAATTTTATATCTTGCAAGAACATAGAGAGAAATTAATTATCTGCATAAAAGAGTCTTAGTATGCTTGAGTTGAAAAAAATAAGCTTATTTTGTAAGTTAGTCATACATTGTGAATTTTAAAAGACATTAATTCTGAAATCTAATTTTTAGAAGTTATTTTGTTGTTAAGAAAGAAAAGTTCTACTGAAAATTCATAGACCTGAAACAAATAAAATAGGTTTTTCATGGGCATTTGATAAGTCTGGATATTCCAAAGCATCTTAGAGGATAGTCAGAAGATTGTAAAAAAGTTAGATGCCTGACCCTTTTTGAAACTATTTCATTCCCAATTAATTTTAAGTTTTAGGACTTGAGTAACAAAATCGAAATTTCTTTCCAAAATACTTCACTGAATTGTCAGTTTACCAAATAAGTTTTAGTTGAAAATAAACTTACTCTTTTCTTAGCATTCAACAGTATTTTCTTTTTGTGCTCACAAATGTATTTGTTGTTACAGGAGGAGCAAGAGTAGATTTGGTTGACCAAGACGGCCATTCACCCCTTCATTGGGCAGCCCTGGGAGGAAATGCTGACGTGTGCCAAATCCTGATAGAAAATAAAATCAACCCTAATGTGCAGGATTATGCAGGTAGAACACCTCTGCAGTGTGCTGCCTATGGAGGTTACATTAACTGCATGGTAGTGTTGCTGGAAAACAACGCAGATCCAAATATTCAGGATAAAGAGGTATGTTGTTCTTCTTCACTGAGGTATATAATTAACTTTAGAATAACCATAAATCAAAACATTTTCCTTTTCTTCAAGGTCATTCTCTTTTCCAGGACAAAGAAGCATCTTTATTGCTGTTTGACACAGAAAGAAATGCATCCTAACATCATTTTCTTTATGCCTACACTTCTAAAATCTTGAAAGAAAACTAGTATTTTAATATGCAGCACGAATTGAAGATTCATGTTTTTCCAGATCACTTTTGGTTTTTCCTTATCGGAGTGAGATTGTATGAGGAGTCGTATTAATAATCTGATTTCTTAATTTCTATCATTCATTATTAACAGCTGACATGGGAATGTGGTTTTATAGTCCGTAATGTGTTCCTCCAGCAGAGAAATAGAGCAAATAAGACAGTAAGATACTGCGAGTGAGATTGCACAATAACTGCTTCAATTACTTCTCCACATTAGGTACCCACATATGTATCACTCTTGCAGGTGGAAAAAAAAAAAAGAACACTGGTTGGTTTAAATATTCTTTCGTGTCATTATTCACGCAGTAATTGAAATTAGGAGCCAGAATAATTGTGCAACCTATAACAGATTTCTTTGTTACATGACATAATTTCTCAGAAGTTGGTAGAACCTCATCAGTCAAAAGAGCTTCACCCAATTCACTGAAATTTTCTGTAGCTATTTGTTGTAGGGCATAGATAATTCCAGGTAATGGAAATGTGGTTTTCATTATGAGTTCTACAGAGCATGCTGTACATCATTTGCAAAGAAAGCAACTCTAAGGCTAGTCTTCTAATGCTGCTTTTCAGCTGTTTTGGGTGAAAAGGCACTAGTGTTGAAATTTTGTTTACAAAAAAAAATTCATTTTTAAATGTTGTGTTCCTCTTATTTTAATGAGGAAGTTTATTTAGAAGAACTAGTTTGTTCTTCATGTCCAGAAACGCATTGAATTACACTATGATTTATGACTTTTATTGTGGCGTGGTAGAGTTTGGGGATAATGCTTATTTTTGTTCTGTTCTGTTGTTTTACAGGGCAGAACTGCCCTGCACTGGCTTTGTAACAATGGCTACCTTGATGCTATAAAGCTGCTGCTTGGCTTTGATGCTTTTCCCAATCACATGGAGAACAGCGAGGAGAGGTATTGCTTGTCTGAAGGTGTTATTTTGTAATTGAGCCAAAGCGCTACCTTTGATTTAAATGTTAAATGTTCAGGTGCTGCAAGAGAATCATCATCATCATCTTGTATCTCAAAGGAGTGCTGTAGTCTTGGGCTTCAGCATATGCAGCTTTTCTAGTGTGAAAGTTCTCTTCTTTAACTAAGACATTGCAATTTCAACTGTTTATACTTCTGAACCATGAACTTATGGAAGTATTTACTCACTCTAGTCTTGTTGGAAATATTAAAGATCTTTCTCATTTATATGGAGTTGATAGCAGATATGTATGGACAAATGATGAAAAGGCAATTCCGCTGCTGTTGGAATAGACTGGAACTTTTATATTTGATAAAAGTATAGCAAGAAGAAAGAAAATGGGAGAAATGTAATGCTATGTTTTAAAATGGTGATTACAAAGTACCTGGTGGTTACCTGTATTCTAAAGGCCTAGTTTTAAAAAAAGTCTCCTATAATTCTAAAGAGACAGCACATTTGCATCTCTTTTCTTTGTCTTTCACTGACATATAAATAATAGTTTTTTAAAAGTGATTTGGGTTGTGGAGTTCGAATTAGTCACCTGATCATGCAGATAATTACTATTAGCAGAAATTTATAATGCCTCTTTTTAAAGTAGATGACCTCCTCACAATTATAAGATTATGAACAGCATGCCATATAAATTTGAATATTTCAACATTTTAAATAACTTAAGGATTTTGCAACCCCATATTTCAGTGCTAAATTGGAGACTTCCATACTTAACCCCAGTTTTCAATTGCGTTCTTCCCCCATCGTTTCTCTTTTGTTCTCTACTCTAAACCACTCGGATCTCTCTTCCTTTCTGTTCTTATTTTTTCTTGAGAAACACAAACGAAAGTATAACTAGTTCCTAATTAAGTAGTGTCAAGGCTCTCTTTAGTAATTTTTGATAGAAAATTAAATAAACAGTTTTAATTAAATTACTTTCAATAAGTGAGATTAAAAGCCTCTATTTCACCAGAAAGGAAACTGCTGTTATCCTTACTTTGTAGAAATGTACTAATGATGCTCAAATGTGAAGAAAATACCTTAGCTGTGGTTTACCACAGTCATTCCGATATTATATTTTTGTTTCTCTTCTGGAATTAGTATATGTCTTGATGCATAAACCTAGATTACTCAAATACAACTAGCAGTATTCCAAATGTCTGCTGATAAGCACTAGTGCATGTGCAGAACAAAAGAGATCCCCAGTATTTCTAGATGGATCAGTCTTTAAATATAATTCTCCTAAAATATATATATATAGTATATAAAATTGCACAATTGCATCTTAATAAATATCTACAAATCTTGGTTTTTTGTTAAGAGATTGGAAGTTTGGAAAGTGGAAAATCAAGTCAAGTGTTGTAAGAGAGAGGAAAAATAACCTCATGGATATGGTTCATCTGTAATTGGAAGAAATTGGTTTTTAATCAGTAACGATTTCACTACGTAGTGCCTTTTTTTTTTTTTTCAAATATTCCTATAGGAAAAGACTTCCCTTCTTTACTTTCTTAGAGTGTAATATGAGATACCGGTTAAAAATCCAAACATAGTGGTTATAACTAAAAGGTTAGTGAAAAGACAGAGCTGAGATTGCATCTAGGATTTTAAGCTGCCCACTTGCTTGCCAAATACGCAATCAAGTGCTAGTCCAGAGAGTCTTGGGTTTGTTGTTCCTTCCAAATTTATTTTGTAATCCATCTTAATGTCCTGAGTGCATCAAGCTGCTGCTTGACCACCTTCGTGTTAAATTACCTATAACAGCTGATGGCTGATGTCTTCATGTGTTTTCCTGCGCAGCCAGCTTGATTTAAAAGCTATCTGCTTTAGAGAGAACCAAGAGAAATGAAAATTTACATCAAGCTTTGAACTGGCACAACAGAGGAGCGTGTGTAAGTGTCCAGTCATACAAACCCCTCTTCAGATTTGATTTAAGTGATTTTTTTACTTTCAAAGGTAGCTCTGATGGAGGTAGAGAATCCACATTTAAAAATATGGATCTTCATGACTGGGATCTGCAATCGAATACATTGTCTTGGTAGATACATGGAATAGCATAAAGTTTACTTTAGTAACTTTTGTGTCTTTAAAATATTCGAAATTAGGAATACTTTTAAAATGTGTTTTTCTGAAATTACGTTCCTGCTGAAGTTCCTGTTTCTGGGTTATCAAAAGTCTGTATCTCTTTGAATGCTATCAGCAGCACACCTTGACATCCAAATTTTCATGTTATGTCATTGTCTTTATTCCTGCAGACACCTCAGTTCAGTTGCTGTTTACCCTTCCATCAAACCATCGCTGTGTGGCAGGTCCAATTGTGCTTTCTGTCTGTTTTTCTTTGCTTACCAGCACTGCGTCCCAGCAAGTTACCATCAACAAGAGCCCTAATTTTCACAATCACATGCATTGACATTTGTTATTGGATAATCTTATGTTATATGGTCTTGATTATGGTTTGTGACTGATAATTTTCAGCTCCTAAATGTCTTTACCTAAAGTTTCGGTGTTGGTGAGGGTGATATGTAAATTTTGCTCCCGTGTTGACAGTGAGAAATTTGGAAATTATTTTGAAAAAGGTTTAGGTGTCTTTGACACCCCAAAGCAATTTAATATTTTGAACACTTGTGTCCATTTGAAAACAGACTGAAGTCTTCCTAGTACCTTAAAAAAAGATATTATCCTCTGGTACTGATATAATCTTGCTGTTTGGTCAGTCCTACTGTCCTCAGCCGAAGTTATAGAAGCTAAGGCAGATTTGACAGTAGGTCTCTAGAACTTAAATTCATATGGAAATAACACAAAAATATTTTAACTTAGTTTTTCTTCATATTTCTATATGAAAATCTCAGTAACACCTTTTAGAGACTGCCTGCCTGCCACAGTTAATGCTGTGGATGGGGCTTTGAGAGATTTTGTCCAAACACTTTGTGTAGTCTGGTCCCCCTCTCCCCCGCCTTCCATATTAGGAGGCTAAAATAAGCTTTAAACATAACTACAGTCTGTAGAATGAATAAGGTAGGAAAATAATACTTTAAAAGATGAGAAAAACAGCCTACTGAAACTGTTTAATCTGTCTTCGTACTAGAAGCTGCCTTATTATGAAATGAGGGTCAAGTAAATGCACATTATAGCTGGAATTCTAGATCAATAATAATTGTTGTGGTTTTGTTTTGGTTTTGTTCTTTTTAGATATACTCCACTTGATTATGCCTTGCTTGGTGAACACCATGAAGTGATTCAGTTCATGTTAGAACATGGGGCTCTGTCTATAGCTGCCATTCAGGATATTGCTGCTTTCAAAATTCAGGCTGTCTACAAAGGATATAAAGTTAGAAAGGCTTTTCAAGAGAGGAAGAATCTTTTAATGAAACATGAACAGCTGAGAAAAGACGCTGCTGCCAAGTAAGTCTGAGGCTTGAAATCTACTCCAGCAAATAGACATTTGTTTTAAGTTTGTATTATCAGTGTATGATTTTATCTGTTGCTCATCAGTTTTTGTTCCTCTTAGTAAAATCCATGAAACTGAAGGAAGCATATAACTTCCCTGTAACTACAGACAGATGGAAGTTATTTTGCATATAATCCCAGTTTCAATAACAAACTTTATATAATATATAATAACAAGGCGAAATACCAAAAGCTGAGAAAATAGCATGTTAGCATGCATGAATCTTTGCCTGATATTCTGTATGATGATAAAAAGGCTTGGAAAACATTTATCACTTTAAGGTGATGGAAATAATTATTGACCTGTCGAGTCTTGATACAAGTTTTGAAAAGAACTTAATAAGTAGCTGAGTCAAAAAACCAAAAACAAACCAGTGAAAGCCTGGTTTAGTAAGGGTTAACTTAATGTTTCTCTAGCAACCTAACTCCTGGTTTCTATTTACAGCTCCATTTTGGGCACTATCATTCTCTGCACTTATGTTTTCTGGTCTTGACTTAGAGAATTCCTATGAATTGGTTATATTGGATTACAGATAACTAACATATGCAATTAAAATAGTTATCAGCAAGATGTCTAAGTTCTGGCTGAGTTTCAACCCAATTTAAATGTGGTAATGGTAGCAAAGTGGTGAAATTCTAAAACCAGAAGGTACATAAATGATTATCAAAATACTTTGCTTGCTTGGGGTTTATCCTCAAGATTCTTAGTATGGAATTAGCACCTGGTTTCTCTTGAAGAAATCTGATTCTGAAGTGAAAAAACAACAGTCTGAGAAGATTTCTGCATGATTTGGTAGTATTTTGATAAAGAGAGACCATATGAAAAAACCACACAACATAATGATTGCACCTAGAGGTAATTGTGTTGCATCTGTGTATCACAGACAAATTCAGCTGCACTTCACTCTATCAAATTTGGTAGTTTGATGTTCTGCGTAATTGGCCAGTCGGACCTTCATTGGGTTTGATTGCTGCTACCATATAACAATTATTATTTCCCAAGAAGAACCAAAGCTAGAAATATCAGATAACTCATCTCTTACTCACATCTTTACATCCTGAAGTTGTAACCCATAGCTCTCCTACTGTTTGCTTTTTCTGCTGAAGTCAGTATAAGTCAAAACCATGCATGGAGAAGCTGCCTTTGAAAATATTTCTTTTTAATGTGGAGAGGTCTGCTTATTGCTGTGTGGTCACAACTGACTTTACCAAATTAGATCGTTTTATCCTTTGTGATGACAGTCATTTTTAGAAGAATCTCTGATCCACCATGTAGAAGATTAAATGGAAAAAAAATTGCCTCATGGAAATTCGGGGATATTTTTATAATAGTTTTCCTTTGTGAGTTTCTGATGTAGTTTCTGAAACTTACTTAGCTGTTGTTGATTTGTTTGAAAACAATAGAAACAAAGTCTGTGTACCAAATACCATAAAAAGAGAATTACAGTACAATTGGAGTGTACAAGCAAATCAGGTTGTCACATAACAAATTTTATTTAATTGCAGTTTTATGATCTGTAATAAACTGAAGGGGACATTATGTTGTCATCATTCTGCGTACCCATCTGTGCATTCCACAGCTAAAATTGGCCAGGGTGTTGCTGCATACAAAAAACTATTATCCCTACTGATGTTTAAAAATGTGGTCTCCAGATAAAACTAGACATTATGTGGGGATCCAGAATGATGGTGAACTCCTAGATTGAACACCCCCCACCCCAAATATTTCAGTGTAGGTATTTAAAACTTACTTTGTAATATGTTACTTTAGAGAGTCTCATAAATCACTCCTACGAGTCTGCATGTGTTTACTTAGTCTGTTCTTTTTCTATTTTTTTTTTCTTTTTTACCCTAACAAAAAGTCAGCCAGCATCTTATACCTGTATTATTTGCTGGTAAAGTTACATGCACTGTATTTAAAGCCTATGAAATATTTCTATACAAACAACATCTCCCATGTTCTGTCCTATATAAAAAAAAATTTAAAAATAAAACAATGAAGTTTGATGAAGGCCAAAACAACACGCACACTGAAATGCCACTGAGCAGGGAGACACACCAGGAGACCAATTTGGGTAAGCAAAGAATCATTGACAAAGCTCAAATGTAAAAATGCCGTTTACAGGAGGCAGAAGCTGGGACAGACTGCAAAGGCAGAGTGTAAAAGCGTGGCTTGAGCATGTAGGGATGGTATCAGAAACACCAAAACTCAAATGGAGTTGAGACTTTAAAGGGATATTACAGGTTACAAGGTGAGTTTGTGCTTCTACGTTAATGAAAGTAGTGATACATTAGTAAAAGGCTGAGCAAGGAATGTGCGGGCCTGGCGCTGAATGGTGCATTCAGTGACAACAGACACACGTGTGGCAGGAGTACTCACTGCCTTCTCTTCCTCAGTCTTCCAGAAGAAGGTCTCCCAGGCCTCTTTGCTAAGGGAATTGGTTCAAGGAGGAGCAGAACTGCCAGCTGTGAATGAGGATTAAGGCAGGGATGGCTTGAGAGAACTCAGCTGAGACAAGTCCGTGGGACCAGATTGGCTGCATCCAAGGGTACAGAAGGAGAACTGATGCCCTTAAAAGGCACTTTCCAATGTCTTTGAAAGGTCACAGAGACCAGGGAAGGTCCCCTATGATGGGAGGAAAGAAAATGTTGCACCCAGCTTCAAAAAGGGGCAAAAGAATAATCTGGGGAACTGTAGTCTGGTTGGTGTCTCTGGTCTCTGGGAAACTTAAAACAGACAGAGGTTGAAAAAAGAGATTTTGCCTGGAAATAAAGAGAAATTCTTTCACCCTTGGGACAATCAAGCAGTAGAACAGCCCAAAGAGGTTGTATTGTCTCTGTCCCTAAAGGTTTTCAGGGTGGATAAAAAGCTGAGCCACCCAATCTGACCCTGTTTTGAGCAGCATGTTAGCCTCGATGACTTCCTGAGATCCATTCCAGACTTTGAAAAGAGGATTTTGGTTTACTTCCTGCAAAACCAGGTATTCAAGAAAATAATATTTAAGGGTTTAAAACATATTCAGAGAAAACTAATGTCCAATATATTGAATTTTGAAAGGGCTGCAGAACTCATTCCTCATTTGTTCACCTTCCCTTTCAATTTCTCCGAATAAGTTCCCAAATCCATACTTCTGTTTTCCGTTTTGGCCAGTTGAAGGAAACTAATTGAGAATGTGGATGTGAAAGGGAAATGGATGAAAGGGAGTAAGTAGCTCATGATATTTAGGAAGAGAAGAACGGCAAGAAAATGAGCAGTTCAATTAAGCAGCCTTCAGTAGATTTAGAAAAATGTTCTCATGCCAAGAGAGTACAAGTAGATTATGAGGTTTTTCAAAAGACTGGTGGTAAGCCCTGCATGCTGAGAAAAGATAGGGGAGTGTGGCGACAGAGAAAATAATGAGCTCTTCAGCAACCTGAAAAGGGAAAGCACATATTGGAAATTTGATGTAATTACTAAAATTGACAGTAATAAGAACATACAATGACAAAGCTAAACAAGATGAGGTGCTAAATAAGAAGAACTGGCAAAGGATGTGAGGTAGGTATCACAATAAACCATTGCAAACATCCTCATTGCAAAAGGAAGAGTAAAGAAACAGTTGGTCCATGAGAGATGCTAAGCAGACTGAACTGTTCTGTGAGGTTTTTTTTACTTCAGAAGAAATTACATCAAACCAACTCAGTTTTCTTATGTGTCTGAATAACAAGTTTTGTGGAGAAACAGTAGCTGTCATTCAGACTTGCCTAAAGTCTTCATACTTCCTCATGGGAAATTTCTCATTTCTCACCTTCAAACTGCAAGTGTATATTGATGAGAGTTTCACATAAATCCATCATGAATTTGTATTTTCATTTAAAAAGTAACTTTAAATTTGAAAATAGCACCAAGATGCGTAAGATTGTAAGCACATTAGAAATCTAGATAGTGTTAGCACTAAATTAGAAATCTGAATGGTATTAAAATACGTATGAGAAATGACTGAGGAAAAAATAGGTAGTTAGGTGAGAACTAATGGACTGCTCTACGTATTTGGAAAGACCAGTCAACACAGGAATTAACTGTTGTCTTAACATTTTTATTAAGGACTATCAGTTTAAAATATTATTGTAGATCAGAAGCTGAACACGTCATGAGTCAGAGCAGGGAGACTTTTGAAAATAGATGAAAATAGATGAAAATCATGCTAGATTGTGTAGCAGGAGGTGCTGTTTATACAACATGAAATATTGTCCAGATAAAGCTCTACCAGTAGCAGGATCATACCTGGAGATCTATTTTCAGTTGTGATTTTTTAAGTAAGTTGTTTCTTTTTTTGCAAGGGTAACTTTAAGAGCGCTTTCCTTTAAAATACCCTTCAGTGAGTAGATAAAAAAGTTAAGTTTCCATTCTTAACAGAATAAAAAAGGTTGAATTCATTTTAGCAGAATCAAAAATTCAGAGCATCTCTGTGTCTTCAGAAATGTATGTGTAAGGCAGAAACTGTTCCTTTCCATCTGCTAAAGGCTCAATTTTCATTCTTTCACTTTTGCAACAAAATACAAGCTTATGACCATTCAGGACAAAATTGTGTTGCATTTACAATGGAAAATGTTGGCCTGCCAGCTCTATTACCACTGTTGAGCTGTAGCTGTCTAACTTGAGAGCCCAAATTTGGATCCTGTTGAGCCGCCAGAACCTCCTGAGAATGACTGAGAGCCCTGAAGTTAGGATCTTGTCTACTTCCTTCACTTGTTCATGAAACCTAGCCTCTCAAATTGAACAACAGTAAAACTTGGACATCTTAATTTCAAAGAGATCCTTCATTGTAATACAAACTGAATTTTTGATTAAATAACGCGAAACACAAGGGGAGGTTCTTATGTATTCAGGAGTCTATTATTCAGCTAAGCTGTACTGTGACAATTATGATGATGCTTTATGAATAGGGAGCTTTGAAATCCCTTCTCTTTATTCTTTCTTCAGTTTAATCTGAAAAATTAGCACACAGATAAGACCTTTAAAGAAAAAACAACTCTTTTTTCTTCTTGGTTTCTGGTCCTGTGTCATTTCAATAACTTTACAATTGGTATGTTGCTGAAGTTACTGTTTTGAGTTGATCTGCTCATCAGAGGAGTGCAGGTCACTCTGGCTTGATTGTGTATCACACAGCCCATCTCACACTTCCTTTTCTAATTCCCTGAATAGAGGATATTGGTAATGGGCTGCTTATTCTTGTGAAGAATAGAAAATTACTATTCTGTGAATAGCAAGATCTGATTTATCAGCTCAAATGGCACAGTAATGGCAGTGAGATCCATACTGTACACAGTCCCAACATCCCCACAAAGTCCAGTTCTGGAATGCCAATATTAATTGAAACTAGCCACTTTTCTTCATGCCAGAGGGAATACTGAATCCCAGGCTGCTAGGAGTGTATTTTTTTAGATCAATTAGCAGCTTTTCAGGTGCAAAGTTCAATCAGCTTCTTCTGCAGAGCATAGTTGATAAGATAGCACTGACAGATAAAGTTAGGGCTTCTCGCTGGCAGCTCGCACTGCAGTGACACGTGCTGGCAGTGACACCACTCACAGGAACTGGGGCTGGCGTGCTGCATAACTCACCTGTCACATGCCGTGCTGGGAGGTGATGTGGCAACAGTCTGCAGACTGTGTTAGAGCACTGGAAGCAAGTTAAAATACCAGGCAGCTACATGATACGGCATTTACCACCTGTCCGTTCCAACAGGAGAAGTGTCACTTTGTCCAACAACCAGGGCTTAATTTATAAAAACAAATTCAGTGGGAGGTAGGTATGTAACGTTTGCTGTGTGCTATTGGGTTTATTCTGCTTGGTAGGAACAAGAATTTAAAAGCTAAAGTGCAATGATAGCCCACTGTATTTCAAAATAGGCTGCAAAATTTTATTCAACAGATGCACCTTTCCTAAGTTTGTCCAAAATTCTCTTTTATGGCTACACTATTAAGAGATGTGTGACTTATTTCATTTTGGAAATCTAAATGTCACCACTGTAATGGCATACTATGTGCACACAAGATTTAATTCACATCTCATATTTTCAGTATTTGTCATTTATATGACATATAATGTTTATGTAAAATTTATTATCTACCAATGACAAATACATAGCAGCACGTTAGTACCAGTATCTAGTTCAAAGTTGTTTTATAATTGTCTGTACTACGACACATTTAAGAATGAAAAAATAATTTTCAAAGGTACTGTGTCTTTCGTTAATGTTTTTTGCTTTTCAAATGCAGTGCATTGCATTATTACTTACATGAAAACATTGCTCATTACTAATTACAAACATAATTATTAGTGTCATGATTCTTTTAAAAATCCTACTTTTAATTTTTGTATATTTATAAAACCCCCTAAATTTAGTTGTTTTCAATAAATGAGTGTTTTAAGATCAGTTAAAACAACTGCAAATGGAATGGGCAGCTGGCTGACAAGGACTTAACCTTCATCAGGCTGCAGCTGCAAGTCAGTTTTTGTTTTGGATCAAGCAGAGACATTTCAGTGCAATGTGTTTCCTTTTCTCATGAAAAAGATGTGAAGTCAAAGTTTTGTTGTGGCAGTGTTAGATTTTTAGAGAGGAGTATGTTCAAATTAGGCATATGCTCCCAAGATTTAATCTTCAAAATTCTTGTGTTATGGACTGTAATTGCAGGAAACGTGAAGAGGAAAGTAAGAGGAAAGAAGCTAAGCTGCAGAAAGGGATGCAGAATGTGGAACAAAACAAGTTTTGGGTACAACAGAATCCCGCAAATTGGGAGAAGGCCACCAGTGTCCCACAGCTACCCAACAAAGCAGCTGACACACAGAGCAAGAAGATTCTGTCCCTCAATGCTTCACAGATCCAACCAGGGAGAAACAGCAGAGGTTCACCTAAAGTTGGTCACAACAAAGGGACCCCAAAGGACAGCTGCCTGTCAGCGGAGCCTCAGAGCGAAGGTCATAAGATCAGGCAAGGTTTGTGATCTTTTTTAATTGTGCTGTTTATCCGCTTTGTCCATTTCTTGGGGGTATTTTTTATATAGGACCCATTTTGTCTTTCTATGATTTCACATTCTTTCATCACTTGACCAATTTGTGCAGCAGGGTAGAGTTAGATACACATTCTTTTACTCTGTGTGAAGTAGTGAAAAACACCAGTATAGTGTCTTATGGTGTCCATAAAAATACCTAGAATACGTGAAAACAGGCTGTGGGCAATTGTTCTATTAGTTGCTCTCTTTGGAGAAAGTAAGATTAAAGATATTTGACATATCTCTGGTGCACATGAAGAATGTTAATGGAGAAGTGGTAACTCTCGTTTTTAAACAAGATTTATCCTCTAGCTCAATTCAAACAGCCAGTGTTTGAAATAATGCTATGCCTTTTTTAGGTATGCGTTCTCTTTTTGTTATTGAAGTGATGCCCAGAAAGTTGATGCAACCAGGATCAAATCATGAAGTTGTATAGTCACTTCTCATTAGGTGTTTTAATCAATCTTCTTTATTGGACTTCATTGGTCATTTTATTGGAATTAAATAAAAATTTAGACCCTTTGGGCTATGAAAACTGTGATTCAGTTGTTGGGTGTTTTCTGATCTGGTTATCTAGTCAAAAGGGTGTCCTGTAAAGGCATTACAAATATAGCATGGTTTCACCAGGTTGTGGATGATGCAGATGATTTTCTGGAATGCCAATATATCAAAGATCTCTTTCTTTTCTTTTTCCCCTCCTACCTACCTTGTAACATCCTGTCTGTTACATTTCATCCTGTCTGGCCTATTTTCTCATTCTCTTGTTAATTTCCAAGCAGAATGGAAGGTGGATGGAAGATGGGGAATTTTCAGTTTTGCACTCCAGTCTGGCTTCCGAGTCACCCTCACCAGAGTGTTTAGAAGCAGTTATCACACAGCAGCAAGGGAGAAGTAGGAAGGACTTCATAGTTTCATTCAGGATGTCAAGGGAAGTACTGAGAAGCCAAGTGCTTTGGGTTTCCTAGGTCAGTGGGTTATCCTGTGCCAGGATACAGGATGGGTAGAGCAGGAGCTGTTCAGGCATCTAACTCAAATGTGATGTTAGAAAGAAAACCATTTGTAAAACATTGAGCAAATGAAGGAGTTTGGGACTCTACTGTGACAGGCAATCATGTCCTCTTCTGATTCTTCCTGCTTGCATTTTTTTGTTCATTTAAGTGAATCCTAGTGTGCCTCAAAGGTAACTGAGCAAAAAACATCAGAGACATAAACTGTGTTTTGCTGGATCAGAGACTGAATGTTGTTTTCCATTTCTCTGTCTCAAGATTCATTGAGGAAACACATCAATAGCAAGTCAAGTTGTGGCCATTTCCATTGTGGCAAAGCCAACGAGGGAACAAAAGTTGAAGTGAAGCATCAGGTTGCAGCTGCTGCAGAAGTGGATGGAGAAAAGCACAAGGAACATGCTGTCGACACAATGGGTGCCTGTGCTCGGAGGAGCAGGAGGCTTTCTGCTTCTACCTGTAGGACTGCCAGTGCTGGGGAAAAGCTAAGGGATCCAAGTCAGCCTCCCTCTGGCAAGAGGGACCACGGTGAAGGAAGGGCTGTGTTCTTCTGCGATGCCGGTTGTACCGGTGGAACGGTGCGAAACTCAAAGCTGGGTGAGGCTTCTTCCAAAGGCAAAAGGCACCAGCAGAAACCCAGAAATAAAGAGGTAAATGATAAGAGATCTTCACCGGCTGGTTCTAGTAGACCAGGAAGTGCCAAAACAGTATTTGTAAGCACCAGAAATGACAGCCTGCATGCTGTAGAACAAACTGTCAAAGTGGGAAACAATGAAATAGCAAAAAAGGCCTCCTCATTATTGTCTGCTGAGGCAGAACCTACCAGGACTGTGCCAAGAAACCCAGTAACACGTTCTGCTTCTGATGACAGTTTGAACTTGGAAAAAACAGGCATAATTGGATCCAGGAATGCAGATGATCAATTATGTTCTGTTGCATGGCAAAGTACAAATATTGAACTAATCCCTTTAGAGATTCGAATGCAGATCATAGAAAAAGAAAGAAAAAGAAAAGAGCTGTTTCGGAAGAAGAACTATGCTGCCACAGTCATACAGAGGACGTGGAGAAGGTAAGATGATTGTTTCAATAGCTAGAAAAGAGTGAGATACAAGTAGCTGTAAATTAAATTAGGCTTGTTGGCAATGTCCTTTGTTTGGTCCTTTTGCTTATGATGTTGCCAGTGCTAAACGAGGAAGTTAATAATCTTTCTCCACACAAGGGGAAGTGGGTTCCAGTTGCCTAGAATTACATTAGTCAGTTCATAAAAAGCGAAAGGTAAGTGATGACTTTTAATAATCAGAGAAATTGTTAAACTTCTATTTCAAGCACTGGTATTTTTTTAGAGAGTGTGAATCAGGATTTGCCTAAGCCTGGAGTTCCGTGACCCACGTGAAATTGTGCTCTGACCTGACTTTTAACCAGATAACCAAACCACTGGATGTTTGGAAGCTTTGAGTCTTCATTGCCAAAACTTGAAGCTAGCTTGAATACCTTGGTTAAGCAGGAACAACTGCTGTACAGAAGAAGCAAACAGAAGAGAGAGAGATATGTCCCAGTGTTTGCTTTCCACAGCATTATCCTGCTTTCACGAATGTGTGAGTTTCAACCTCAGAAATGCAGTCATTCTAAAAGTACACGATCCTTAATATTTAATTTCTTATCAAAATGGGCAGGAGGAGTATGGCAGCTGTAGGGGAAGCACAAAATATGCACCTTATTCTTATTTCTTGTTTTTATTTAAACTTTCTTTGATTTTATTGGATGCAGAAAACTATAAATTGCTGATGTTTACTAATATTCTTTCCAGGTCTCTCATAAACAGTTTCTGAGGGACCCTGAGTTGAAGATGTCCCTGGCCATGGCAGGGAAGGGTGGATGAGATGGTCTTTAAAAATCCCTTCCAACCCAAACCACGCTGTGCTTCTGTGGTTCCCTGCCGTATTCCTCATACCCACTCTGAACTGCAAAGCAAAGCAGCCACTTGTTCTCCCAGGGTTCCACCACTTCTGCCCTCTCTGCTGCTTCCACTCACTGTGTAAGCAGCTGGGTGCTCCTTGGCCTTCTTTTCTGATGTAGATCCCAAGTTCTTGTCTTACGTGTTCAAATCCTTTAGATACCAAAAGCTAAAGGAAGTCTGGAGTAGTTTAGGACAGTGTATCTGCAAGTGATGTTACTGCTGCTGATGGCTCTGCTGCTTTCACTCAACACCAGTTTAAAACCCTTGTGGAGGGGCAGGCATGTGCCATGGCTTTAAGACAAAGCAGAGTGATGTGTAGTGAGTGCTTGTGCAAATTTCCCCACAAGAACTGGGATCCAAAGCCTTGCATTAAGCTGAATTACCTGCATGGAAGTCTGCATTTCATTTACACTTTCGACTATCTAAAGATTCTGGGCCTTTCTAAACAGCCCACCTGCTGAAGAAACAGGGATGGTGTGCATTCTCTCCAAGAAGTGCATACACTTACTAACACTTTGCATTTTGGAAGTTGTGGGAATTAAAGATTGTTTAAGTTATATTTGTCATTTAAGTACTTAATAGTGAAAAATGAATATATTTGTTCTGTTTGCAAGAACTCATGGAACACTAACAAAAATCATAAATTCTGTAGGACTGCAGGAGAGATTAGTTTGGCAGTTCTTCCACAGTCCTGTGTTTGCTTTTGGTCCAAACTTGCACTGGTAAATAGCATGTACTTGTAGACAGCAATAAAATTATACACTGTTAATTCTGTGTAACTCTACATTAGAAACATGTAGAAGTACATGCTTGAGTTCTGGAATTTCTCTAAATTAGAATTAAATGCATTTGTCTCACTCTGCAAATTTTATACTCCTTATTTACTTATTGAAGGCAAACACAACAGCAGAGTGGTACTGGTCTACTTAAGTGTATTAAACTTGCCATTCTCAGGAGAATGTTTCAATTCCCAAATCTGCAAACTTTATAAAAGTACTCCTCAAAAGTGTATTCTAAGGTGTGTGGCTTGCCAAAGGTTAATTGCTTATCCTGCTCGTTGAGCCTTACAGATTGTGTGTCTGTGTTCTCTCTCGTGGGGGGCACTGGGGCCTGAACCGTGCTTCAGGGCCCACAGGGAGTCGACAGAAGCTGGAATAAGTTGGTTGCTGTCACTGTTGTTTTCCCACTGGAGTCAAGCTGTATTTTTTAATGTATTATTTCTGTGTGCATACTTCGGCCAGCAGTAGTTTTTAAGATTAGAGCTTCTGTAACAATGAGTGAGAATACCGCTTGCCAGCTTTGTTGTTCTGCATGTGGATATTCCACTTTTCTTTTAGGTGCAGTAGTTTTGTTGACTAAGCATCAGGTATTTTAAGGCACCATGTCAGATTCATATTGTATCAGACTTGGTCCCATTCTCCTTTTTTCTCACTGGGATCATAATGATCTCTTACAAGAGAGCTGAATTAAAACAATGTGCACTTGCTCTAAAGATAACTGCCTACATCTTCTCAGTGTCAGAACCTCACAGTTGTTTTCTTGTTGCTAAAAACTACCAGAAGTTCTCTACAAACATGAAACCACAGCTGGGTGCAAAGGTGGAGTGACTGTGAATGGGTCATTTCACGTATCAGCAAAGGCATCTGGCAGTAATTACTGAATTCCAAGAGAGTAGCTTAGTATTCTTTTCTGCTCGAGTATAAAACAGTTCCCGAATTGTTTTTTCTGCAGTTAAGTATTCACTTAGCCCATCCTTAGCTCAAGTTATGTTAGCAAGTCACTGTAACTGTGCTCTCTCTTCACTTTCTTTTCCTCTCTTACCCCTTTGAAAAGTTAAAAGTGACATGTTATTCAAGAAAACTGGATCATTTTTTTTCCCTCTGTCTCTCAGTAATACTCCAGTTCTGAATTCATACCATGCTTCACAACTTGCAGGCCCCGGCAAGATGCAGTTGCTGCCTGCATTTGTTATGTACTTTAATGAGCTGCATAATGGTACATGCCTGAATTCTGAAGATTCAGTAAATTAAGATTAAATAGATTTGCCTCACCCAGCAAATTTCACAGAGGTAATTTACTAAGCTTATTGGAAGTTTAAAATTATTTGAGCTGTAACGGAGCATATCATCCCCCTTTGGCATTCTACCGTGCTTTTATGTACTCATTTTTTTGTATGTGGCTGCTGCTTTGTTTGAATTATATAGTTCATTGGCTTAGAACATATATTTAAATAATTTGTATCTGGCTTGTTGTCTTTTGTTTTAATTTAGAACTTGTTGCAGAGGGAGCAACAATAAAAATCACCTCTTTCTCTCTCGTTCCTCCTTCGCTTTACCGGGGCATCCAGTAGAAGCCTTTTTTTGAATGCCAGAGGGATTGGTGATCAATGTGTTTTGGCCTCTTACCAAACACTTATAATTAATATTTTACAAGTGTTACTCAATGCTCATTTGTGACAGGTTTGTACTGGGAGGATTCAGAGTTAATTGCTAAGCCAGTTAATTGACTTGTGAGTGTGAAACGCCAATATCCGATTGAATACTTACCTCCGATTCAAGCGGAAAAAAAACCCCAAACAACTCCCTGCTGCCCGTGCCATTTGCCACCGCAGTGTGAGGGACAGATAATCTGCTGCTGCCACTCGCAGAGGGCTGTGACTGTGTGTGAGATCAAAGCAGCTGAGGCAAGGCTGGGTCAGAAGACAGGGAGCCTTTGAAGGGAAGGGAAAAACCAGATTGCTGAAAACAAGGTGAGGGGAGCATCTTCAGAAGGAGGGGTGGAGAGCAGCTCAGTTTTCTGCGGAGGAAATGTGGAGTTGAACCCACAGGAGGTAGATTTGGTTTGTCTCTTGCATTGATTGACTGAGGACATGAAGTGCTAAGGCACACAAGAAAGTTTGGTGTTATTAAGCTGTGAATATAGTGAAAATGAGGAAGCAGTATTGATTCCACTGTTACCATAAATATTTATAGTTTCGTCTTCTGATGATTTTCTATTTATAAAGCAGCTGATAAGCTGATGTTGAAGCACTGTAACTTTTGATACCTGTAATGCCAGATCTTTAGTAACTGTGTGAAATAATGGATGCATCCAAAATTGAACCCAACTCCTACCTTTTCTTTTGAACAAACATTTCTCATCCAAGTGACTTAGCACATCAGTGGGAGTTCTGTTTTCCCAGTTACTCATGTAATCCACCATGTGAACTGATGCGTGGAAAGCACAGAAGTTAAAACAGGTCACCTAAAACAAGTGCTCTTCTCTTTTCTGCTCTCTAGTTACCAGCTAAGACAGGAGTTGTTTCAGCTCCTTAGTGCTAAGCGGCAGTGCAAGGAAGATGAAGACAAATGGAGACAAGAGGCAGCTGCCTTCTTCATTCAGGTTGCTTGGAAGAAACAGCTGAACCATAGCCCTCTGAAATCAGTTCCTTCATGTAAAAATCTGAAATCCGTAAACAAAACCAGCTCGGCCATAAAAACCAGCAAGCAGTCCATCCTAAAGCAGATATATGGTAATTTTCTCTTCACTATAATTTATTTTAAATAACTATGCTTTTATTTTTACAACAGAGTGTATTCATCTATGCACTTCTTACCTAATTATGAAGAATTTCAACTATTTATAAAAATTAGTCTGAATCTCAGGTGTTCTGGGCAACTCTATTTTTGTTTCAGGTTAAAAAACCCAAACAACTCTGTGATTTAAAATGGCTCCTGCTAAAGCTGTTTGAATCCCCACACAGCATTGTTTCAGCACAGGTCTTGAGCAATCAAATAATTCTGTTGCCAGAGCTGCTCACATAGATCAATGTGGAAAGAGAACAGAGCAGTTAAGCTGGGGATAGCTGGCTGTATCCAGCCAGAGTGGCTATCTGGATCACGGTTTGGTTTTTTAAAGCATTGTTTAAAACATTTTTTTTGGTTTTGTACTGTTTTAAAAATATTTTCATTTGAAGAGTATATTCCATGTTGATAGCTCTCCTCTATGAAGATAGGCGGTCTTTATGGAAACAGCAAGATTGTCTTTTATAATTCTGCACTGCTTTGTACTGTGCCTGAATGTGCATGTGCAAAGGAATGCACCTTCAAGAAAAGGTAGAGGAAAACTATTGCTTCTAGACCCCGAGTTCCTGTACAATGTGGATCACTGACTGAGTAAAGGATATGCTAACTATATGTACTTTAACAGGTGGTGAGTCACTTCTATCACTGCTCTGTAGCTTAGAGAGCCAAAAAGGATAAAACAAATAAAGCTAATAGATTTATTTTCCTTCTTCCTTTTTTTTTTTTTTAATAGCAACTGCAAGATGTGTTTTAACTTTAGTTAAATTTCAGTTGTGGTTGTCACAATTTTCTGTCATACGGAATGTCTCGAGTTTCCCCATAAGAAATTAGAGTAATTTTTAGGATAAAATAATGCTGTAGCTTACTGAAATAGTTTGTAGCTATACATAATCACGTTTATGTGATAAACATAGAGCTGTTCACATTGTTTGTTAAAGGACGTTCTCAGGAAGGCAAAGTGTGTCAGTCAACAAGACCTCCTTCTAAGCTGAAACTTTCTGATGTGCAGCTGGTCTCAGGTAGGACACATCCATTTTAAGAATGTTTAATTTGATGTTTATAGACATGATATTGGTTTCTTCTTAGATAAGAAAACAATGTTCTCAAGGGCTGGGCTCTCTTATCAAAATACCTAACTACTGCCAAACTGTTGTGATTGCACGCTCCTTCTTTCACCACTTTTGGGCTTAATTGAGCACTGCACTTCTATCCTTATGTTGAGTCATTTAGATGAAAAACTTCTTTACTAAATGGCATTTTTCAGACTTTTTAAAGTGTCTTAGGCACTTATGTGAGGTTAGGAGCTGTGGTAACGTTGGTGCGTCACCATGTGAAGGTTTAGTGCCCTGCTGAGCATTTGCTTCCTGGCTGTGCTGCACCTTGGTCAGACAGGCCACAGCTAGATGGGAACACAGCGACTGCTTCAAGGAGAAGTAAAATACATTGTCCAAGTAGTTTAATACAACTGTGAAGTCAGAAGGAAATCCACCAGTGGACCTATCCTTGAGTTTGTTAGAACTGTAGGCGAGTTTCTGCCTCACGAAGAGACAGAGGCCTTTTTCTTTCACTGTCTGAGAACTGTTTTAATTAAGAGGCATGACCAGACAGGTGTTTGATTGCCACCTCTTCATGCAGATATGAATCTAAATTTTAAAAGAGCTTTTAGCTCTTTTCGTTCAACTTTTCAGGACAACAGATCTCCCTGTCTTCTGAAATAAAAAGGCTTTCTCTTGAGGCTGGAGTGGCCTTTGCTTTCATAACTTGGTGACGAATAGGTTAGTGATAGGAACTCTGCCCAGCTCCTTCAGAACACTACCTACTTTTATTCACCTAATAGGAGCTCAGGGAACTTTAGCCCTTACTTAAAAGACAATAACATGTTTTTCATCTGCCTGCCTTTGTGCATGACAACATTACGTTTGTTGGAAAAGTTCAGAGCTGTCAGTGGCTAATGCCAGATACTCCGTTTCTGACGTAGGTGCCTGGAGTAGGTCAGAATGGACTGTTCAGTTTGATTCTTCCCTTGCAGAAGGTACATTTGGGAAGGTGAAGGCTGACTGTCAGCCCGAGTTTTAATGTTCATAGAGCTTGTGGAAGAAGCGTGCGGTGACGAATCTGTAATGGGGACTGACACCCAACTCAAACACTTTGGAAGGAGGGATATGCAGAAGGTGTTCAAAGGAAATGTTCAGTAAGGCAGGCAGAGGGTGACAGGTACAAAAGCGATGGGATATACAGACATGGGGTAGGTGCTCTGGAATATTTTGGCAAAGAGGGCCTTTAAGATTGTTACCATAAAAACATTTCAGAACCTGAAATTTGTTCCTTTTGTAGTTTTTTTTTAAAATTGAATAGATTACCTTTGTCAATTCAGCAAGTGGCACTTAAAGAGGTGCTCTGCAGCAGAACCAGACAGCCTGGTTCTTTGTTTCACTGTGGTCATTAAAGTGCGTTCAGAGTTGCAAAGGAGCAGGTTTTGCAACTCTTGGCATTAGAAAGATGTGTCCTTAATATGTGCTGAGTTCACACCCTCAATGAAACGTTTGGATTTGCACTTGGGCTGACCCTGGCTAGAATGGGATAAAGCACTGAAATGTTTGCAGCTAATCTTTACAAAACTGGGAAAGGAAAACATGCATATTATTTGTAGCTCATTACAGGAAATAAAAAAACATTGCATGAGCCCAGACATTCACCCAGACTCAGAACTGAGGAGAAGGGTCAGCTGACATTCATTCTCACTTTCTAACAATTCAGAGCACTCACTTTAGCCCTGGGCTAGTTTCCCTGACTTTCTAAAAGGGCCCAATGCCCACCTCATGTTGCTAAGCTAAACATTGCTCAACACAATCTCTTTCTGCTCTTCAGCAAATTCAGCCAAGAGTGTTGTGTTAGTCTGGAACCCTACATTCATTTATGGGGGTAAGTCTCAAGCTGCACCATGAGAGGCTGCTGAAGTCTCACACACACAGCAGCAGCAGCATCAATGTTCCATACAAGCTGTACCCAGTGCCACAGAAACCAAATTCTATTGAGAGACAAGCAGCAGTGAGATGCCAGGAAAAAGGCATGTTCTGTGCCCAGCAGATTCGCTGCTTATGAAATCTAGAACACAGGGTAGCTGAAGCTTCTTTTCACCCACTAGAGTTACTCATCAAAACTATTTTGTTCTTTTGCAGTAAGCAACCTACAGTGTGTTAATTTGCTGGAGAACATGGGAAAATCAAGGCAATTTTCATACAACATGAGACCAACCACTGCTGCAAAACCAAAAAATACAAGACTCAAGCATTAAGCAAAACAATGTTTGGAATTTAAAATCCATTCCAGTACAACTGTTATCTTTCATAATGTATAAGCCATCTATGACATATTAAACTTGAACATTTTCAGTTTTGTGTTATCACAGCATTACATGCCAAGCAGACTTCGAAGGAGCTGGACTCATTTTGTGTACAAACTGGTTTTTAAATGCAACTGTTCATTTCTTTACCAACACAGGATGAAATCTGAATTGCATTTGAAGACAGAAGATGAAGCACTAAGCCCAGTATTGCAATAACGTTGTAGGGGCTATCAAAGCTCTCCATTGCAAAAAGTAGGAATTTTGAATGTGTTCATCAGAGTTTCAAAGAAGAGGGAAACTGTACTAAAGATGTTACAGTTCTGAGAGATCAGTGTTCAATTTTACCTCAAATTCATTAAATTCATTTTGAAATCCAAGCAGGAATGGAAGAACAGCATTCATTCTCCACTTCTCTACTAAAGAAAACAATTGTTCCTTAGCTAACTATGGATTTGGAAGGAAATGTAGACATGTTGACAAAGAACACTCACTAAAGAAATTGCTTTCACAACCTATGGAAACTGTTAGGGCTGTGTTTTCTACCCTTTGAAATTATTACCAATTTTTTTAATAACTATTTTTCTACATGCATGAAATAGAGAAGCAAGAAAAGATGGGCCCTATCCTAGGAAAAAAAAATAGTTCTTTTAATAGCTTTGGAGCTGCCACAGTGTACTGTATTTACCTTGCACAAAGTATTTAAAAATATGAACTCAGCAAAAATAAAAAAATGTTGCTCTAAAGCATATTGTTTTCTATTCTTTTTTCTACTTGACACTACACAATTCTATTTTTTTAAAATAATGAGATGCTTCAAAATAACAGATGAGCAGAGTCAATTTAAGTCTGTTTCTCTGCAAGCTCTTCAAGCATCAAGGACTGGATTTTCTTTAACACCCCTCACTGTGGTCACAACATTTTACTAAAACACCTTCCAGTAACATCTACTTGGTTGAAAAAAAGGCAATAGAGGTATTGCAGTTCTCTGTAAAATTTTTATTGTTTCACTTACAAAAAAATTGACAAGCTTTGTTCCAACATCTTCCATTCAAAACTAAATAGAAGTAAATGCTTTACAATAAATGCAGTTCAACCTCTTCAATATACTGTGTTTATAGGGCCAGGTGTCTGGGGATGAGAGGCAAGGTAGAGGTTGAAACAGTAATGGAGGTCTGTGAGCCACTGCTCCTGAACTTCACCACTCTTCAGTGTCTAGGAAGAAGAAGAAAAAAGGTAAAACTCAATTTCCCCAACAGCACTTGCAAAACTTGGCTTTGTTTTTACAGGTAATCAGGCGCACTGTTAAAGGTACAAGACAGCCCTGTTCCCCTGCATACAGTGACATCGTTCCTCTCTTTTATACATTTCAACACGGTGTGTCTGTTAAAGCCCAAATAATAAAGTGTTACAACTGGGTACACTAAGTCATTACATTACCAAGTGTGTGAGTTACACCAGATGTGCTTTCCTTACTCTTAATTAGAGTGGCTCACTTACTTTCCAATTCTGCAATTTATAGGCAATTAAAATGTAAATAAGCGTGGTGCTACCAGTGCAGGAGAGCTCCCCAACCCAGTCTATGATCTGCTAGTAACAGACCAGGGCAGCCCACAGTCCAGGAATTCTCAGGATTTGTAGGTGGCTTACAAAACCCAACAACAACACAACCCACCCACAATGGAACACCATAAGCATTGGTTGTGGCATTTTCAACACTAAAGGAAAACAACCCCCTCCTAACCTGAGGTTAGAGAACCTCACCATAATGTCTTACATCTGCTTTCAACACCACTGTTTTAAAACGGCTCTTCTTGAACATTTGCAATAATTTTTAAAAACAAACATGACATACATGTAGTCTCTGGGAAACAAGAAGAAGTTTCATACCATGATGTCCTTGATGATCTGTTGCACCAGAAACTCATTTGTGATCATATGGCTCCTGAGCTGCCCGTGCTGCATTAGTAAGCGAAGCAACTGAGCAACAATGGGCAGCTCTTCCCGACAGATCCTGCTCACTTGCAGGCTTTGCAGCATCAGCCTCAGTAACCGTGGCAGGAGTGCTAATGCAGAAATGCATGATCCCCACAGCATATCCCTGAGATGAAAAGATAATCAAAATTGAAATGATTGAGGACACACATTTCAAGGGTGCTTCTGTGAACTGGCTGCTTGGCTGTACAAGGAAACCTGCTTCTGTGGATTCAATCGTACCAGCCCCATTCACCATAATTAGTAGCAAAGCAGAAAATTTGTACCAGAAAATGCCAAACTTGAAAATACTCCAAAATTTTGTACAGCACTGGAAAAAATTTAGGTCCTGCCCTGGAAGCCACAAATATTGTTTAACCTCTCACGCTGTGCAACTTCTGCTTGATGCAGCTGCAAAGAGGTTTTTGGTTCAGTCATTTTTCAGGTACACCTGAATCTTTGTTTAAGATTCATAAGAAATTAAATAATGGACTCAGCTCTTTGTGATATACAAGTCATTAAATACAGTAAGAGAAGGAGGACTTGGGTTTTAAATAAATTTTCAGGAAGCTTTTAACAACTTTTCTGTATATAGAGAAGTTTGACCTGTTTAAAGACATTTCTGCATTTCAGGTGAATTTATTTGGATCTGTTATCTGTAGCTTTTAGGTTTTTTCAATCAAATGGATTTGCAGTCTTTGTAATGATGCCTGAGAAGTTTTGTTAAAACTGAAACATCAAATCAATTAAGAGTACGTACTCATAAAGCCAAATCCTTTGCATGGTGCTTTTCAATGTATCTAACGAAGCTAAGCTTAAAGATTAAGGTATAAATATCCAACTTTACAAAATCAGGATGGTTTTGACATCCAAGTAAAACAATTTGAGATGAAACCTTCTTCCATTACTGTTTTAAGTAATTCCTGGTAACTTTGCAGGTGTTTTTCTTAAATCTAAGTACTGATTTGAAGTAAGCAAAAGAGAGACAGAAAAATAAACTCTGTGTGTGAAGGGGTATCCATTAATTTCACATATTTAAGTACTTGTGGCTGCAAAGACAGAGACAAGACTGTAAGAAGAGCAGCTTTACCTTTTCTGTAGATGTTCTGCATCCTCTCTGTCTATAGTTAGCAGAAAGTACAGAAGACTGTAACAACAAGAGGCCAAGAACCTGTGCAGGTTTTCACTTATGATGCAGGCTTGATCCAAGAGCTTATTTATGGCACATAGAACAGATCCAGCTGTGCTATCAGGTATTACAACCAATCCAACCTGTATTAAAATGAGACAAAACAACAACAACCCAAGTTCATCATTTTATACAAAAGACTTTTTTCTGGGATACAAGCAAACCTAGAGCTTTCCTATGGTGACAGGTATTACTTTGTTTCTGATCAAACTCTACAGACCACTGCATTTTTTCAAATCCCTTCTTTCCCAATAAATTGCCACCCATACCTACAGAAGGTTAAATGGACATCTTCATTCCATCCCTTCTAAACAAACACTCATCTCAAACATATTTGAAAAACACAGCACTGCTTTGAGCCTTGCTCTGAATGACAGTGCAGGCACAAACAATCTTCTGGGCAGAACAGGTCTTTCCTTTTAAGCATATATCATGGGACTGGGAAGGCCTTCCGAGTCCTGAAATGGCAGTGAGCAGTCACTGAGGTAGAAGGAAACTCTGATTTACGCTACAGAAAGGAAAGCTTCTACTGGATTGTCACCAGGGTGAGTCTCCCTTGAAGCCCAACAGGAGCTTTATGAACCAAGGTAAACCAAAGCTAATGAAATATATGGTGAGCCCAAAGTGGGGTGATGCTCTGCTGTTGTTAAAGAGAGAACATTATCTTGAGTAAGGATTTTATAGGCACAATGAATAATTTAGAAAAAAGTATTTTTTGTGTAGAGGCAGTGAATTAGAAAGCAGTTTAAATTTTGAAGTACTATGGAGTAAGTACCCTAGATTTTTGTCTTGTAAAGCCATAAAAAAACCATGTACTTCTAGTGTGGCACCATTTACCTTTAAAAAAATATTTAAGGAGTTTGAGAGTAGTATGATTTGCTCACCTGCAAGTACAGTTTCAAGCTGACAGAGGGGGTTGGTTCACTTAACAAGGTCAGCTGTTTCTTTTAGAAATGTTTAGAGATAAGATCAATAAAGTACAAGCTACAGAAATGTGAAATGTATTTCATTCATACCACTACTTGTGAGAGGTAAGAGATACAGAACACCTACAGGTTGAAACTTTTAAATCCTTCCAGCCTAAGACACTGGGTGTATTTGCAGGCCACGAGCACAGATCACTGTCCCAGGCTGACCCTCTGCCAGTCAGGTGTAGAGGCAGGAGGAGGATGATGATGATGGTCCTGCCTGACAGAAGGTGGGACTGCAGCAGTCACCACGATCCTGCTGAATACTACACGACACTGGGGCACCAAACAATAAAAACAATGATCTTCCTGATCAACCATAAATAAGAAATAATGGCAGCGATCTAGATGGATATAAAGAACCATCCTGAAGACCAACTGAGCCAATACTACTGATGGAATGTGCTGGTCAGCAGTCTAGAAGATAACATGAACAGAGACATTTCAATTAATACAAATCCAGTAGATGAGGCTGCTCAGGTAAGTTCCCATATAGGATGTTGCCTCCATGGTGCCATTGCTCCCTGTGAGGTGTCAGCAGCCAGGTGGAGACCTTGGGCAGCAGCCTTGCCAACCATAAAAACCCACTTAACTCTTTGCTCTCAACGAGACAGGGCACTAGAACATAGAAGCCTTTTCAAAAGTTGATTTAAGTCAACACCCACCCCCAAAAATCTAGACTATGGTTATAGGTAAGCTACTCCCTATGGAAGCTTTGGTCTAGTAACTTCTCAGTATGGCTCCATACAGGGAGTTGCAGACATTTGTTAGATCACAGAACCACCCTGACAGGAGGGCAGAGGCAGACCCTGTGGTCCTCCCTCTCATCAAGCAGCATCACAGGGAACTGCAAATTCTGTCCCTGACCATTCTGTTAACCAGCTCTGGCTTTGCCATCCCCATCCTCAGCTCAGGCATGTTCAGGATTAGAAGACAGGCTGTAAAACCCACAGAATGGGTCAGGTTGGGAGGCACCACAGTGGGTCATCTGGTCCAACCTCCCTGCTCCAGCAGAGTCATCCCAAAGCAGATGGCACAGGACTGTGTCCAGACAGTTCTTGAGTATCTCCAGTGAGGGAGACGCCACATCATCTCTGGGCAATCTGTTCCAGGGCACAGTTACCCACACAGTAAAGAAGTTCTTCCTCATATTCAAGTGGAGCTTCCTGAGCATCAGTTTCTGCCCATTGCTTCTTGTCCTGGTCAGCACCACGAAGAACCCAGCTCCATCTTCTTGGCATACTTTAGATACTTACATACATTGATGAGGTAAAAAACCTCATCTAAGGCTGCTGGTCGCTCTTTTGAAAAGCAAACCAAACCAAGAAGTGTTTCATTTATGGCCGAACTGCCTTGAAGACAAGCTGAAGTATTCACAAATCTGAGCAAAATTACTCATAAGTTTAGCTACCAACAGTTATTATGTATTTTTTAAACTCACCCAAATCTTGCTTAAAGCTTTTGCAAATGCTGAAATTATACATGAAATACACAGGATAAGTGGATTTGAGGATTATCAAGACTGTTAGCAAATTTATCACAAGGAAGTTTTAACGTAGAAGATAAAATGGTACTTACCAGATATTTACAGATGCCAGTCTGGAGAATGTCAAAACACTGACTTTGTGAAGGTATAGTGGACAAGCTGTGACAGATCACCTGTTTTAATAAAACAAAGTTATATTTAAGCACTCCAAATGCAACCAGCAATCACTCACTGTGCAGTCATACTTTGCTGACAAATATAAATCCAAAGGACACGTAGCAGTTTTGTCTCCAAGTACTGATTCTTTACAGTGTATAAGAGTCGTGTTGCCAACATAAATTGTTCAGTGCCTAAAGAGATGATGGTCTACACTGTTAGGTTTTTTGGGAAAGGGTCTCTGCATTTTGTCTCTGTGATAGAAGGCCAAAAATACTATATCAAGCTAGAGTGCCCTATCAAGCCTCCAAATGCCTTTCCTGGGAGCCAAAGAATTTCAGAAAACAACTTCCCAAATAACTGCATCAAGCATGAAACAGAATGACCAGAGTGAAACAGAAAAATAATATAATGAAGAATGTAGAAAAAATCCATTTCCAACTTATTTTCCTCTACAGTGCCAAAAATTTCATGTTCAAAACCGATACAAAATGTAATACCACAATGGGAAATCTTGTTTCATAAACTGCATAAAACTTTCTGGTGCTTATATAATCAGGTACTAGTAAACTACCATGAAATGTGAAATGTCTCCTGGATAGGGTAAAGAAACCACAGCTCCAGTAGAACTGCTAGTAAGCTGTACTGCAATCCTCAGTAGATGGCTTTCTCTGTTCCTTCAGTTCTTCCCATCTATTCCAATAATTTGCAAACTAGTTGGAGAGCTTGGATGCCCTCTCTCTGTTCACATTCACTGCTTACCTCCCCAGAGTGGCAAATAAAGCCTCCAGAGAAGCCAGTGTGCACAGCATGAGTGCGTTGTCAGACCTTGAACAATTGTGATGTCCTGCTAAGGACAAGGAAGATGGAAGAACCAATACATGAGTAACGGAATCTTCTCTCTGTGCTTATGGGAATCAGAAAATAGCAAGATCAGATGGTTGAAGGATGAAAGAATTTAAGTCCATGAGTTTTTTACAAATATCTTGACTAAGCAAAATACATTCCTCTAAGATCCCTCATGACTCAAGATGGAAAGAGAACTTTCCCAGGAGGATCTGACCTGAGGGATTGAATTCCGTGATAGTGTCTTGGTCTTGAGACTTCAGTTGAATCAGGGCAGGTCAAGACACCAAAACAAGAGATAATTACAAAATAGAACACATCAACCATGTTGTGTCAAAAATCATAGTCCACAACATTTGCAGCTGGAGGAAGGGAAAGGTGAGGGAAAGAACCATTAGGTCAAGGTCCTGTGGTATGAAAACGCAACCCTAACTTATGTGGATGCCAGTGGTGGTTTAATCAGAAATGGTCAAGCAGCACCATTTGTGGTAATACAGAAGCATACTCAGCTTTTTCCAAAATTACATGCCACACCTGTTTTTAGCCCTGCTTACGCCAGCAAAATTCAGGAGATCCTTAACACATCTGCCTGGTGGAACGTAACGTTGCTGGGCTGTCAGGACATTGCTCATGTTAATCAGTATCACAGGTGTAGTGCAAGTGTTTCGTTTGACTAGTAGGACTATTTAAAAGACAATTTCATAGAAACTCTTACACTGAATACCCTTACTATACATTTACTTTATAATGAAACAATATTATTAAAACTGAGTACACCATCCTAAATATAGTAGGGCTTTTGTACACTGCAATTTGAAAGTGATAAAATATTAAATACCCTGGAATATTCCCAAGAAATCCACTCAAAACATCTGTGTTATTAGCAATGTCAAGGAATAAAGTCAAGCTGCAACAGAGGTTATTACTGGGGACTGTCATGTCAAGGACAAACTGTGACACCAATCTGACCTGGCATTTTAATGAGCAGCACTTACACAAAAGGTAAAGCTGCACTGATGAAATCTGTCGGATGACAGCTCCAAGCTCAGAAACTCTGCCAAGGCAGGAGGACTCGACTAACCTATGGAAAAGATCGCACAGGTTTGATGAGTAACAGCTACAGAAAAAATTCAGTGAAACAAAAGCGGTGGGTCATGTGCTTGGAGACTGACAAAAACTTCTGCATGCAGCTACGAGTTTTACCAGTTGGAAATGAGGAGGAAATTCTGTGAGTAACAGCTGACCACAAGGTGGTTGTGATACAACCACAAAACAGGCAAATGTTACTTCAGGATGTAAAGATAAAGATTATCCCAATAGAAGTGATCAGACAGAATAAGGATCATCTGTTCAATACTACTCTGTAAGATCTTAGAATCAGACCTTTTCTGACACACTGTGCAAAGTAGGAGCCACTCATTTTGAAGAAAGGCAAATTCAAACCAAACAAGACACAGAAAATTTGCACAAAGAAGAGAGATCCTGTCTTACAGGTGTCAGCAAAAAGAACTTAACCTGCCTGGGCTGGCAAAATGACACCCAAGAAGGGATCTTATTGTCACTTACAAAATGGTGAAAAATGCTGCAGGAGAACAAATGTAACCAAACAACAACTAAACACAACAATGATCATGGCTGGCTGGGAATACAGATGACATGGAAACTGGGAAGGATGATTATGAAAGGGGGAAATGCAGGAGACATTTATTGTTCATAAGACAGAGCTTAGGCAGTTTACAAAGGGGTTTGCCATATGCTTGTGAGCACATCACACCAGACACAGTCTGCCAGAGAGATCCCTTTTGATTCAATACAGACCCACAAACTAAAGACCTTGAAGGCAAATCCACCAGGCCCACCCAGCAAACTACGTTTCATTATTAATATTTCACCCTTAGGACTAGGTCCCTAGAGCAATCCCACCATCACTGAGGATCTCCCTGAGAGGACAAGTTGTAGAAGCATTTCATTACAGCTACAATACACCCACACTCAGGATTCTTCCTGAACTGGCAAGGAAAACAGGCATCATACCACTGTACAGCAGCATAATTCCTTAGAAGGGTTGTGGTAAAGTGCAAGTTGATTTTTCAACCTTTTAGATCTTTCTCACCCTCAAAACAGCACCACTGTTCCCTACATCAGTTCTGTTTTCCTGCAATTAAGTGGGAGAGGCAATTCTTTTCAATCCCATAAATTAAATCCCGTTTGAAATGGCTTTCATACCAAATGCCTGTTATAAAAAGTGAAACTGAAACGTTTTTAGACGTGGAAATGAAAGGAAAAGAAAACTTACTTATCACATGAAAATTAGTATTTTCCCTGACAATTTATTTTCCTTAGGCAAGGTTTTGCATGATGTTTAATTTCCATAATAAAATGTCACAGCTGATTCGTTACATTACATTTGATTAGCATTTATCACATTTTTGGCACATTCATAGATTGATTTTGGACCAAAGCCAGAGTAGTTTTGTTTCAGAGCAATCCTGAAGTGAATGGACTGAGAACAGGCATTTTTGATCAGGGAGGGGTGGGTTTTTTCTTTTTGAGGCAAGTATTTTACAACAGGTTTGGCTTAGGTTTAGACATTCTGTTGGGGTTTCTTTCCTTTTCTTTTTAATTTTCTTTGAATGTTCACTTGAATAAATTAACCTAAAGAAAAGCATTCTCTTAAACACAGAGATTATCTGTTGGCATTATACAGCAAATGCTACAGGCTCTGTAATCCACTGGCAGGTTTCCAAACCAAACCCTAATTGATCAGACAAGCCCGAGTACCAAGCACGCTCACGAGCCACACAACTGCAGCAGGTTCCCCACTGGTGCTTTGGGATGTCATTGCTACCGGGGCCTCCTTGCCTGCCACCCTGAAGACAAACTCCAACAGCAGCCACTCGCAACAGGGAAGAAAAAAACCAGCAACAAAAAACCACCGGAAAATGAACCAACCAAACGAAAACCCCAAATAAACAAACAACCAAAAAAGGCTGGAAAGGCCTCCAGGAGCACAGCCTGACCCAGGTTTTTGGAGATTCTGACACCATGGAGTATTTTACCTCAACTGGATGAGTTAAAAGCATTTTTGCCACTGATAGCCACCCTAAGTGACTGACAATGCATTCCCAAATAGCCTTTTCACAGTTCTAATGTAGAATCAGAGGAATTCATCAGTTTAATGTATGTTCATCTCTAAGATGCTCTTGCCTCCAAAAGACAGAGCTGGGATGATCCAAGGAAGCCCAGTCTCAGTGTGAGCCCTCATGGCAACAGGAACAAGCACACCTGATGAAGCGAGACTAATGTTTTGTTCACTATTGAACTGTTCCCACTCCCTTGATGCTTCCCATAACACAACAGAATCCTGATGCAAAGTCTCAAGGAAACCACTTATCAGCAACTGTCCAGAGAAAATTTTCATATTATTTCAAGTTTAATCATGCTGCAAAGTACTCTTTTTTCAAAGAAAGATACTCACCTTCCTCTGAAGACACACACAAGCATGAGCACAGAGAGGAACCCAAGCAAGCAGGAAAGATAATGGATCAAGTATTTTAGCGAGCCACTGTGTGGAGTCAGACCAAAGGCAGTTCAGACTCCCTGAGAAGTGATTTTATTAAAAAAGAAAGTTGGCACACACCAGATACTATAACCTCAGGTGAACTTTAAAATACATTTTTCAACTCACATCGACATGCACCTCAAACACAGGTAACTAAAATGTAACAGGCTGTTCTGCAGTGAATTCCCCAGTCCTTGTGAAATGCCTGTTTGGAGCAGGACTGTATCCAGTGTAACATGTTAGTGCGGAGCGTAGAAAACGAGAAGTTTTCAGGTGATGGGGCAGGCAATGAAGCTTGGCGTCTGAAGCTTGGCCAGCTCCCCCGAAGCACCCTCGCTTATCAGACACTGTACTCCCCTGACAGGTGCTGCTTCTCTTTCTGAAATAAATTGATTTGACAGGGCAATATTAACAGTGCCCTGAGTTGTTGAGAAAGCTGCGTACAACAAGAGATCTTTGTTCATCTGCCTTGGGTAAGCTCACAGGGGCGGATGTGAAAGGTATTCCTGATTCACTGACTCCAGAAAAAAAAACCTGAACAAACCCCTCCATCAAAACCTCCACATGAAACCCCTACACATTCACAGCAAAACAAAACCCAAGCTAAAAAAAGAAACTGCCAAAAAGGAGGAACAGAGTCTGCAGGAGAACATTACACAGGTGAGCAAAAGGGGAAAAAACCACACTATTGGGCTAATTTTACATTCAGGGTAGCAAAATGGGAATACAGAAACTTATTTAAGAATTACAAATGCTTAAGAACATATACAGTGTCCCACATATTGATAGAGTACATATTTCCAAAGACTTAGAAGAATTGTGACACACAGCTCATGTCCTATTGCTGGTCAGAAACAGGGTAACTGCAGCACACAAACTCATCTTGCATCTGCTTACTGTGGTGCTTGCCTGTCTGCAGGCTCCTTGGCTGTGTGACACAGGGTCTGATACAAAAATCTGTATTTGGGAATCAATTAAACTAAGTGAAGTTATCTTTATTTGCCACTGGACACAAATACCTGAATGGCAAGCACCACAGCTCACCTCCTGTGCAACAATTTGATCATGTGTTCAAGTGTGGGTACCAGCAAGATTTGGTACCAAGAGGCAGAGAACGACGAGCTAGAGACAATCCTCCCAGCTCGCTAAGTGAGGGGCATTTCTGAAAATACTATTATCAGCAAAACCAGGTTTTAAGCTGGACAGCTAGTGTGCTATCCAGAAGCAGACAAAGCCATACCAGAAGAACATCACAGGTCGGGTTCTCTCCTCAGAGCCATCTTACTAACAAAATTCAAAGAAAGGACACCACAAAACAGCTTTTGTTTCATCCTTTTGCAGCCATAATATGCCCTTCTTTCACAAGTCTGCAGCTTCCTCACAGCTATAAAATGTCACCGCAGGCAATTGCTCCTCCTCTGGATGCCTCCTAGTCAGACTACATGCAGGACAGTCAAAGAACATCTGATGTTGAAGTCTCCAAATTCACCTGCCTGCCTCTTCTTCAAACAAAAGGGCTTGAAAACACAGAGAACCCTACACTTAGCTCTTGTCCCACAAAGCCTGTCTTTCTGAGCAAATTTAGGTTAGGTAGCACAAGCCAAGATTTGGATATAAAGCACAAGACGCGGTACCTGTGGAGTTGTAAATTCACGCTAGTTATGTGCAGTAACGCCGCAGTGAGCTCCCAGCTCCAAGGTGTTACAAGATATGCTGGAAGTATATGATACAGGTACAATGGAACACTAGCCTGAAGATCAGCTTAGGTTTTCTGAAAGTTTGTGTTTTACTGGCAGAGGCTAGTTTTGATGCTTTTTTGTTTGCTTTGGGTTAAAGTTTTACATCTTATGAAAGAGACCTTTGAAAAAGAGCTTTATTAATTTTAGGAGGCATTACTTTTACTTAAATTATTTCCCTTTTGTTTCTCTGGACTTTGCATTACTTTCCAAGAAAATAATTCATTTCACCTCTAAACATTAAAGCTGGGATAGGTTGTAGCTTTACTGAACACTAACAGGCTTATACAGAATTTTTTGTCTTCCTTAAAGAAGATCAAAATTGTACCATATTCCTAGTTTAGAAGGAATTTTATTTAGAAGGAAGTTTATTTACCCTCAGCTGCCTTTTCTCCCCAGTGTAACTCTAACCTGCAAATCTCAATAAAGACAACAAGTTGAAATCTTTCAGGAACTTCAATTCAAAATCTACATTTTAACAATTTCAGGGGTTTTCTTTGAAGCATTAATCTCTGCTTCAAGTTAAGATATAGCAGTACAACACCACCATTACTTCTCAAAACGAACATCCTTGCAGGGCTTTTAATTTACATGCATTGACTTGCTCTCTTTATTGATTTGCTGTAATTTTTCATAGCACATCTGTGCAGATCCAGCCTTCCCAACTGTATTTCACGTATAAGACTTAACAGCTTTTTACACGGATTAGTGTATTACACTACATGCATCTCAAGGTTTTCGAATTCAAGTCTGCTTTTAAAAGCAGCTGACCTTCCCTAGTGTTTGCTCTTAAACATTTTAAACATTTGGTTGAATATTTTATTTCTTCGAGTCAGCTGTGTGCTCGATATGGCTGTGGAATCTCGACTTCAAGCAAACCCTCAAATTATCATTTGCTTTCCCCCTCTGAAATGTTCAACCGTCACAAACATCAAATATTACAACAGAAATTACCGTGTATACACGGTTACCTTGTTAAACTCTTCATTTCTGTGGGCACTTTTTCATTCGATCCTGGCAGAGCAATTCAATTACAGGGGAGTGAACAATATCACTGACAAACACTATGGGCACAGTTAAAATGAGCCAAGGCTGAAGCTCTTCCCTCGGGCTGCAACCATTTATTCTGGAGTCCCATTTATTTCAGCTACGGGGGGGGTGATTTTAAATAATTGGCTTTAACAAGACAGAAGTAATTTTAAGCAGAAGTTCCTCCAGAAAAGGAACCAAAGTTCCCACATTTAACATATCTTTTAGACAAACCATAAAGACTAACCTTTAGAGCTATGCAAAACAGTATTTAAAGAGAGACTTTTCTGAAGCATTGCTCCTTAACTGAAAATCACCACTATTCAAAAGCTTCCACAAAAAAATAACATGGTTTCAGATTGCTGTGATTCCAATTACCACGCTCCAGACAAAAAAATAATAATTTACAAATAGTACCCATCTCAAAACAGATTTTGTTACAAACTACCTAATAGCATTAGTTCCTATCAGAAATGCATTTCTTACTGTTATCCACACGCTACCAGGTGCCCTGCCTATAATAACACTCCGTAAGTCCAAACTGCTGTTTGAAAATGCCTCAAGTTACTCTTTTTCTTTCCAGAACTTGTCCTTTCTGCGGAGGCACACTGTTTTCCCTCCCGCATCCCTGGCACGCATATGCTATACACGAAATTCACTCTTACAGCTCTTTACCCTTCAAAACAGGCATCACCCATTGCACAGCCAGGGACAGGAAGCTGGGACTGCCTTCCCCTGCACTTGGAAACAAAGTTGAGCAACGAGCAGTAAGGCCAACAAGCCGTGGCCTCCTACAGATTCACACCTGGGACCCTTCTTCAGTCCCACAACCCCAGCTGCTCCTGCCTCACAACCCCCTACATCCCACAGGCTGAGCAACAGCCCCTGCAGGCTGGTTGCTGCCAAGCAGGATGCTGGAACAGAGTTATAAACCACCCTGTGCTAATCTAGAGCATTTTTCCTCTTCTACCTGCTTATTTTCATAAAATTGATGGGGAAATTAGCATTTGCAACTTTATTCATTTCAGCAGAGAGCAAAAACTAACAATGGCTTATACAAAACTAGAGGTGGAAGAGATGAAAGAAGACGGTGGAAGGACTAACAGGAATCTTATCACTGTCTCATTTATTGATAGGAAACCAGGCCATCAAATCCTAATTCCATCAGAGTTCCTTATTTATTTTCATCCACATTAAAATACTTTTCCATTGACAGGAAATCCGGAATTACAACTACACAATGAGAACTCTTAAACAATTCTCAACACAGAGTAGAGGCCTGGTCTGCAGCCAACGAGCACTGTTCTCATTCAGCAGGTATTTAAAATTACTAAAAACATTTTGCTTAACATTACAGCATCACCATAAACTTCCTTATCCAGCAAGGGAACAGATGAAAGGTTAGGATCCAGAAGCTCTGCACTCTACCCAGTGCCACCAAAACCATGACTAATTCAAGCTGGGGTTTATTATTTCCTGTAGCACTTCTCTATCTAAATAAAGCAATTTTCTGCCACAGCTAAGAATATTTTGACTCTAGAATTCTATCACACCTTGAACTGTGTCCACTTGGAAGAAAGCAGTCACCAAACCTACCTTCCTCAAATTCAATGCACACAGAACCCTCATATCACACTGTCTTTCAAGACACCCTAGGAGAGCCTCATGATTTGCTGGCAGTTTTCTTCTCCCCAGAACCTGCAACTCTGGGGTTTGCTTTTTCGGTTGGGGTTTTTTTGTTGTTGTTGCTGTTTAGGTTTTTTTTCCTTTTGAGAGGAGGTTAGTTTGTTCAGTACCTAGTGAAAACTACTTGATCTACAAAAAGTATTTGTGTGCAGCTCATGGCAAATCTTGAATGGAAAGATTTTTCCCAAGCCTGCCTTTTTTTTTTCTTTTTTTTTTTTCTTCTTTACCTCCTTGGTTTTAAAAAATTTTCCAGACTCCAAATCCCAAGGTTTTTATGGACTACAGTCCCCAGAGTAATTTCTTCACAAACTGAGCATTATATAGAATATTGGTCAACATGTTTGAGGTTGGAGAATGGTACTTATACAAGGAAAACATAAAACCCCCTAAAACTTAAAGAACACAGTGCTGTATTAGATATCTAAACACAGAGAAAAAAGTAATCTAAAAGCTGAAGAGCTTCAGCATGGTTTTGTTTATGTATCATTTACCATATCTATGACTCCATCTGAAATCAAAACCAGACAAGTGAAAAATTAATGGAATTCTGCAACTCATAAAAGGAAGTGGCTGCCTCAATACCAATGATCACTTCTCATTGTAACACAAACAGATATGCCACCATTATTACCAGATCAGAGGCAAGAGGAAAAGAATATCTTTCTTTTTCTCCAGTATGAAAGCAAGCTACTGAAGAAGTGCCCCTACTTTTTTGTTCACAAAATTCCAGGGGAAAAAAACTAGCAGATCTGGGGGGAACACCCCAAACAGCAGTGCAGTACCTGGCAACCCTATAATGGGAGCAGTTTGACTTTTAGATGAATGTAAGTGTAACAAACGTACCAAATAAAAGAAAAGAACAAACCCCTACTCATACTGTGGATTTCATTATGTCTAAAAAGCAAAAATAATGAAGAGATTTGTTGATGGCGAAACAAAAAGACTTAGTTTTTTTCAGAAGGAGTTTTCAAATAATCCCAGAATACCTAAAGTTGGAAGGAACACCCTAGAGTCCCTCTAATCCAATACTCCTACTCAAGTGGAGTCACCTGGGGCAGGTCACCCCACATTGTGTCCAGCCTGGTTTTGAGTACATCCATAGACGGGAACCAGAATGTCTCTAGGCTACTTATTCCAGTGTTTGACCACCCTCACTGGGAAAAAGTCACAGTTCAGAACTCTCTTTGGTTAAGAGCCTACAAAATCAGGTGGGTCTAGAAGGTCTCATCCTTCTTCACACAGATTTCTGATGCATAGGATTTTTGCTCCTATTCTCTCTTTCATAAAGTAGTCTCCAGAAAAGACTTCAGGCTGACACCTAAGTGCAGAAGTAGTGCAGTGCTCCACAGGATGTCCAAATCATCTTTCATTACTAACTAAGGATATCCAGCTCTTCACTTAGTGACCACCATCCCTTTCTGACAGCCTGGAAGAGCACCTTGTATCTTTCCTGAGAAAAGGTACTTTAACAAAAGCGAGTCTCAAGTTTCTGAAAATACTGACTCTCCTTGACAGCATCAAAACACTGAAGATTGTGGCAGAAGAAACTCAAACTCGCAACCAGGAACCAAAGGCACAAAAAAGAAATCAAATTACTTCACTGTTCCCTGTGTGAAAATAGTCCTATTTCACTGCCAACTTTGAAAGATCTATGGAATAGAAGTACAAAGAAGAAGGAGAAGACGTTAGAGGTGACATTTTCAGAAACAGGTAAAGTGTACATAAATCCTTCAGATGCTGTATGGGATTATGCTAACTCTGAGAAACAATCACTCTGGTGCATTCACAGAGGAATAGGACATGGAAAGAGAGCATTTGGATCTCTCCATACTGGGGAAAGATATTTTGGTGAGAAAACACTTCATTACTGTCCAGAAAAGACAATGCAAAACAAATTAGGAAGTTCAACTGCTCCACAGGCGAAATGACTGAAGGCAGGACACCTAAAAATGTGTGTCAGTCATGGTACCAAACAACAGCCTTGCTTAAAATACCTTCTAATACATAACAGCACGCATTCAATGTGTATCTCAGACTACCATCAATTTCAGTACATTATCACTTAAACACTTTGAAGTAGGAAACATCTACTATATTGCTTTCTTGAATGAAAAGCATACAACTAAAACCTTCTGTTTCACTCTTCTTTCTGAATTCAGGACTATGATTTCATAAATACTGTCAAACTGGCATGTCATTAAAACACGATTTCACACCCTTAAAGTGGTTTCTGGTGAGCTAAACAATAAAAAGAGTTGATGCAGAAAGACAGCTAACTCACCTGTTTTAAATAAAATCCGGTGGCTCAAATCCCTTTAGAACCAACAATAAAATTAAGTTTTCAGCTCTTACGGTATTTCAGTTCTTATTCATATTATTATGAATTCAGAGTGAAGTTTCTAATCCCAGCATATTTTGGTTAACTAATCAGGAATTATTTGAAATAATGACCAATGCCAACTGAATATTGCTTCCAAGTTCAAATTTAATTTAATGCAAGTGCTTTTTAATTAATAGTGGCACTTACTCTCCAGGAAAACTCCTTATAATTAGTATTTTTACAATTAAATTGTTTTTGAAAGCCAAAAGATATTGCTGGTCCTAACATTATTAGTGCTTAAGAATTTCCACTAAGGTTTCTACCAATCTTTTCCTTGAGTATTGCTTTGCATACTATGTGTCCGAACATTCAACTTTTAAAGCAGCTTCCTTCAAAATATTATCTGATGGCTGTAGAAAAATGTTGGCTGTTCGACAGCTTTTATATTTTTCTTTCTTTTGTCAACTCAAATCACGACAGGATTTAGGCATCTATGGGAAAGGGAGAGCACTCAGAGTTTGTACGCTGTCATTCAGAATTAGTGTTGATGTATTACCTCTGTCACAGCCCAGTGGTGTAAAAACTGGTCCAGATCAGTTAGGTAAAGACGGATAGGTGAAAGCTGTGTCTGGCTAATGTGTGGTTTTCCTCTAATGCCCTGGAGACTAGTCAGCTCCTCTCTTGAAAACCCTGGGGAAGAAGAAGCAGTACAACAGTATCACAAAACAAGCCAAACAGTGTTCTACTTTAACAGCATCTCTGACAAACACTGTCTTTTACATTATGTCAACATAACAATTTTTTCTTAAAAGCTCTTGCTTGGTATTATAAACTAAGTATATCAAAGTACAAATTTTGACTTTTGACAGAAAACAAAAATATTTCAAAAACCCAATAATACTATAATGTGTTATAAGAAAAAGTTCAAGAGGTCAGTGCTATGTTATTTTCAATATATGTATCTTTAAAAAAATAAGAATGGGTATAATGCAAAATACTTCAAGTGTTCACAGTAACTCAGTAACCTCAGTAATAAATAATATAACCTCAGGGTTAAAAAAAAAATCATTTGGCTTATTATTTCTAGACAGGTATTAGATGTTTTAGTAAAACAGGATGACTACTCCACAAGAGTCACTTGGGCTTTGATTTCATTTTCTCTGCTATCAGTTCAGCACTCTTTTTACCATTTTAGGAACAAAAAGGTAATTTTTGAAAACAAAGTAGCTGAACATTATAAATAACCAAGGTGGTGAAGAAAATTCACTATTTTTTACCACAGCACAAGTTAGTTGAAGTTATTTCTTAGCAATATTATGCCATTTTAACCACTGTAACTTCCCAAAGTTGCATCATCACAAAATACAACTATTTCTATAGCTGAGTAAGAACAGAGTAGCAGAAGTAGCTCTGCTCACATGCTGACCTTGGCCAGCTCAGTTTAACGTACTTTGATTACTTTATTCTGATGGAATGTTTTTAATAGAGTAAGCACGTTCACAGGAAATCCCAGAGGCACTCATTTATATTGTTATGAGCCAATAAAAGGCATTTACTTCAAGCTAGGAAAAAAAATCTTGCTTATGTCATGTGCTGAATTTAGGTTTTCCTCATACTTTCCTAAGAAAGTTGCTAGAATGAAAAAAAGTATGCAAATATTCAGCCCAAATGGAAAAGTGTAAAAATAGAGTGTCAAAAATCAGATCAAGAGAATAAAGGGTATCTCATATCAAAAATATATAACAAGACTATAATTACTTTCAGGAAGTACTTACTAAACCATTTATTCTAAATTAAATTCAGTAACTGACTGAATTTAAAACAAATCATTTCAAAACAAATTTCATTTTGTTAATTCTGAATTATTACATTCATATGGATTACCTATAAGGGTTGAAAACAAGAAGCTGAAATAGTCCACATCATTCACTGAATTATCCTGCACTTGGCACTTCCAGCCTGCAAAGGATGATCTACACAAAACCAACAGCAGACAGTTTATTAAAAACCATATAATTAAGATTTCACAACCTACCTGCACAATACAATCAATTAGCGTGCCTAAATTGTTACAGTTTTAGCATTCCTGTTTCTAACTGCTGTTGTTAGAATAGCATTTTAAATAGCTTGAAAACCAGAACCGGCTCTTTTAAAGACAAGCCATACTGAACTTTGTACCCCTGCACGGGCTTAGGTTGCTAAGATGATTAAATTACTGAGATAGCAACTTTTCACTAATACTGGTATAATCTTTAGTACAGTGATGACATAGTAAATTAAACTAATTTTATTTCCCTTACTTGGTAAAAGTCATTATATTACAAATGCCGGGCTATATTTTTCATTAAATCCACTACTTTTAATACAGCTCTTTACATGAACAACAAACCCCATCTGAAAGCAGTCTCAGCATCTCTTTCAGAACTGCTGAAGCTATTAAATGCAGCGAAGTTAAAAACTTGGTTGGAGATTTAGAACACAAAAAGGAGCAATATGCAAAGACAGGAGCAAACCCGTTATCAAAGTTGTCTGACGCTTCCTTTCTCAAGAGCAATCTAGAAAGAGTGGAGCACCAGCCTACTTTGGTGTCTCAAATTCGAAGCCAGTCCTTGTGGAAACTCAGAGCAAACAAACACCAGTGACCACCTAATGGCAGAGTCTGGCCCATGTGCCAGTGCTGAACCAGGAGGAAGCCAGGAGCTGGGAACAAGGACATCTCACACATGCTTTCCTCAGAAGGCTGCAGCTCAGACCCACATCACATTATGCAAAAATGCGTATTATTCAAATTGCCTTGTATGCTGCTTTTGGCACTGGTACTACAGACTACGGATCTTTGCTGTAAGAGATTGCTGCTTTCCACTCTTACAATCTTGTGAAATTTCAGAGCTTCTGAATGCAATTTTCCAAGCCAACTATCTGCCTCAGATTTTTTTTTTCCCCCTAATTTCTCTCTGCCAGCAGCCAAAATGGCTTAGCTCACGGGTAACAAAATTCTGGAAAGCTTGTTACGCAGGAATTTTTTACAGCTCCATGCTTTGGGAGCAAAAATATCAAATTTGGAATACCTTTGTGCCAGGCATATACATTTTGCCACCCATGAAAATCCATCCATAATATTTCAGCACCCACAAAAATGACAGCTAGAATATGCACGTGTCTGGAGTTACTCAAAAAGAAAGGAGAAAAACCACGGAATTTCAGAATTTCTTTAAATTACAGAAAAAATTCAGGATTCCATCAGACTACCATGTAGGATAGTTAATTCTAGGGGAGGGAATACCATAGCTGGGTGAGAGAGCACAAAGTAAGGTTTTATTAAATAAAGCTCTCACTTCACATTGAGTTCTTAATGCCTGGCAGTACGGATTTGCCATATTTCAGGTGATGTAGTGACTTTGCAGAGCAGGCAGCTCTGCACGCTCCCTTTCTGGTTCCAAGGCGGCCTTTGGTCCTGCCCTGAGGCCTGGCTCACTACTTCCTTTTCTTAGCCCACAGTCTCTCAATCTCTCTCCAGCCTTAAGGCTGCTACTTGACCTCCAAGTTCTCCCGAGACAAATCCCTTAGCCATGGCCAGTTGTCTTCTCCCAGGAGAACAGTGAATTTTTTCCACCCTTCCAAGGAGGTCCCAGTCCCATTCATTACAGCATGGAAGAGACTTCACACATACTTAACTAAATCAGCAAGAGCTCTTGCCACTACTTCCCTACATAAGGTGGATATTCACACAGGAATCAGATCCATACACTAGAAGAGACAGTGAAACCCGTGTCCTGTTCAGCACAGCAGAAGAATCTCCCCGAATCTGATGCAGAGGGACCATGAGTCTGCCATGAGTCTGACTCGAGGTTACTCGTTTTACCAAAATAAGCACTGAGGAGCATGGAGAGAGAGTCAAGACAGTTTAGGACTTACTAGACACAGAAAGTCAAACTGTGATGCAACCACTGAGAAAAGAGGTGGGAATGCAAGAGGTTGGGAGAGATAATGACAGATGAGAAGCTACAAAGGTAATTAGGCAAATGTGAAAATAAATAAATCTTGGGTAGGAAAAGAGAAAGAAAGAACACGTGATAAGCCACAATTCAGGGAGTAGGGACTTGCACGACAAATCTTGTTAGAATCTGGTTTAAAATAATCAAATTAAAAAGTATTTTTCCATATTGGAAAAATTCCATTTCCATATGCAACAATTAGCAGATGCTTTGAATTCCTTACAATAGGACCAGTGCATGCAAGAATTTTACATAACCTCCAGAAGAGACTTAACAAAAAGATTCACTCCAAGCTAGCAAGCACAAACTGCAATAGGTTCAGGAAGTCCCTGGATGGGAAAAATAATTCCAAAGCTTATTGCTAAACATCTGGAAATCAAACACTTCATCAGTTTTGTTTTCCCACCCATCTACAAACTCACAAACAGGACAAGCATGTTAAGCAGCCACTGATACAGACATAAGAAAGAGGAAGAAGAGAGAATCCTTCCAGTTCTGCCCTGGGAACATGAAGGCAGCATAAGACACAAACCCTTGACAGAGCTACTAAATGGTTTAATGTAAGATTCATCTCTATGAGGAGAGCTGCACTGAGTCACACATACACAAGATCCCCAAATTCAGCTGCAGTTTACTTTTCTAGAAAGTGAAAGCTATTACATGCACAGAAGAAACCTCAATGTTAAAAGAGCATTAAGGTTAAAAATAATCTAGCATTAAATTTAGAAAATGACAGAGAAGGTTGCCTCTGATCTTCAGCTTGGCCTCTCTGTGCATCTTAGAGTATGATAATATTATGTGTTGTATTTTCTCTTAAAAGAAAAAAAATCTATGTCTCATTCAAATCATGGATGAATGGATCAATCAGGATTACACCATGAAGGATAACACAGTCTGACCTGTCCGTGCCTTACGTATTGCATCATCTAGAATGTGCACACTGTATGAAGCATAATTTAAAAAGTAGAAGTATTAGCTCACAAATTCAGGCAGGTTATAGGAGATGCGAGAAAAATACTTTTTAAAATTGGAGGACAGAAGTCAGTGGTAACACATTTCTTCAAGTATCATCATATTATTTTTTTTTTTAATTTTAGGACAGAATAAGATCACATTATTCATAGTGGAAGCTTCTCTTATCCCTTTTTTTCTGCTAGTTATCCCTAGCCCTGCAACAGCTCAACAGTGATTATAAGATTTAAACACCACTGATAGCTGTGGAGAGATACAGCTTCAAGAATTTCTAAGAGCAGCACACAGACTCATCTGATCTCTACTTCTCCACTTGAACTTACAGTGAATTTGAGGTCAATTTGTTGTTTTCAAGACAGAAGATGCTAAGTATTCTAAAAAATCGGAGCCCAAATGTTTCATACTGAATTCCTAAACTTAGCAGGTACTTCTACGTACTTCTGTCCACACCTTTTCCTTGCCTCAGTTCCTCATCTTTAAACTGGGAAAAATATCACCTTCCCATCTCCTGCAGCTGTGAAAATTACTTGAGCACATCAAAAAAATTCCATGGGTTGGGGCAAGGGGAGGGAATCCCTTTGTTTTCCAAGTGGGACACAATACAATAGAGAAAACATGCAGCCTCCTACTGAAACAGGGCCAAACTGTAACACTAAGTAAATGCTCCTTCAGTGCTCCTGAGGTACTTCATACAGAATGTAGGACAGAAAAATAACATGAAACCATGTAATTAAAAGACCACATGAGAATCTCACAGATACAATAAATTACCACCCAAACCAATGTCTTTCTAATAATACAAACACAAGCAGAGCAGCATTACAGCACAGAAGTTTGTTTAAATACCAGTTCAACCAGCTGTCATCACCTCAATTACCTTAGAACCCAAGTGCCTATAATGTAGACACTTGTTAAAGCTGTTCAATTTTGAAGTTCACATTAAAGGAAGTAAAAAATAAGATAAAGAACACAGAACAAGAGAGATTCCATTCTAGAACAGATGTTGATGTACTACAAATACATCACAAATTATTTAAAAATCTTAGTTTTAACTAAGATTTAACTAAAAATCGTAGTTAATATTAAGACTACCACGAATAGTTAGGGACTGTGTGCACTTTTAAAATGCATTTTCAAGATGCTTGTAAATTACACGTCAGACATCTGACTAAAAAAATTACCTGCTTTATATGTGGAAGACAGGTAATAAGCACATTATAACTTCTCTTTTTTGAATAAATAATTACTGACAATGGGAACCTGTTATCAAACGGCATATGAGTGAGACCTCTCCAGTCAAATAGTCCAAACCCACATTAGCTATGAGGAATTACATGTTGTAATTTCCATAAGGTCACCTGCTCTCTGTGAGAACCTCTCTTCTGAGGTTTAGAATTGCACCTTTAGGTAACCTGCTCTGTACACCAAATGGTATTAAAAGAAAAGATGAATCTAATTAACTCAAAAATCACTGCTTCTCTTGTCATTAGCATAGCAAATATTTTTCAGTCAAGTATGCACTGCATTCCTTTTATCATTTGCTGCAAACTTTTCTTTTAACTCCAGAGGGACTTCACTACTTTAGTTCATGCTGTTGTTATTTTCAGGTTGGCTATATCACGCAGCTGCAAAATAAAACAACTGCAGTTTGTGCACAAGTGGTTATTTCTCAACTGCAGAGTACTATCTCTGTGCTCCTGACCTCAACTAGCTACCAACTGATTTATGGTTCAGGTTTAAGGTGTTGATTTCGGCTTATACAGTCATAAGGAGTCTTTGGGTAATTTAGAGGTCTCTAGTAGAAGAACTCTGATGAACCTTGCTGCAGTCATTTTAGAAATTATCCTTCCACTTGTCCTCCTGTAAAACACACTGTTCAAACTCCAGCTCAGACAGCAATGCATCTGTCGAGCACTTGCTGAGCAAGTTTTCCTTAGAATTTGGATTGGGCTTGGGTTTTGATTTTTTTTTAACAATAAAATTGAAAAAAAGTGTGACTAATTTCAACGCTGAGTTCAAGTATTTTTAAAGTAAAACATGATGAAGCAAATGCAAGATTCACAGTTTTTCTGAGGCATTAATAACTATCACCCTTTTGTTCATATACGTGAGGGTTCTAACACTCAAGAAGTGTAATGTCAAGGGTTTCTGTTTTCTGTTCAAGGAAAATAAAATCCAATTCCTCATAACTGGGAATATCTAGAGATGCAAAGCATTCCCGAAGCTTTACAGAATTATTTGAACATTGGCAAGACAACAGCCTGAGATATACAACTTGTACTGTAATAAGTGATCCTATTTTAAACTGATTTTATCAACCACTGATCACAGATTTAAATCAAGCCCTCCCACAACTGTTTTTTAAATTCTAGGTTACAGAATCATTGTAAAAGGAGTTACCCGTCTATTTCTTTCACTGATACTTCTGTTCTGCACAGAACATTTAAACAGTCATAGAGGCACAGTCAGTAGGTGATTCACTCATTTCCTGAAAAAACCTAACTGCATTCTAGGCCTCAACTCTGTTAAAACTTCAATAAAATTTAATAAAATTATTAACTACACATCCTCAAAATAGTTCAATGACTAAGTCACTGTGTTAGGAAATAGGAAATCAATCTCCCCTTCAGATGAAGACAGTGAACATAGACTTTCCACAACCTCAGCAAGTGCTTTAACCACCAAGATATTATTATTAATTTATTATTAAATTGTCCTTCAAACACATCAGGAGCAGAAAACTTCTCAAGATTCTGTACACCCAGCAGACAACCACTGCACAAGAATAGCCTTAGCCTGCTTGATTGCCATAGGACAGCAGCTACAGGGACTCTGCCCATCTCTGATCACCAAAGAAACTGTGCTGGTTCTCCTCAAGATACCCTGCTGTAACTTCACCTGCACAAAATGTTATGGAACCCAACAAACCTGAAGGGAATTACCAGGATGAGATGGCATTCACCTTGCAAAAGAACTCCAAGGGAAAGCAAAGATGAACTGAACTAGCAGCTGAGAGCAACCTGATATCTGAAAACTTCCATGACACCTGCAAGAGTATGGAGTGACAAATGCTGTGATGTTTTTGGGGTTTTTTTAGTTGGTTTTTTGGTGGGAGTTTTTTTTTTGGAGCTGGTTGGTATGCTTTATTTTTAAAAATAGGTTCCACATAACTAAGGTCTGTAAAATCAGTGCCTGCACTAGGCAAATTAATACACACTGCAACAATGGATGAAATGAGCTGACACGTGAGCACCTGTGTCATGCTTGGGAACAGACAGAATAGTTTCTGAAAGAAAAATTTTTGCATCATGCATCTCTTAGAAATCTTGTTAATGGTAGCTGCACATGCATATGGAAGACCCTATAATACTTAGGGAAAAAAATTCCAGAAATCTAAGCAACCCCAGGGCAGGAACAAAGGTCCTTATACCAAGAGATAATTGGTTTGAAGGCAGGAGATGGTGGGTAGAACTGATCAGCTCATACAGTGGAAGACAGACATCACCGGAGGTTCATGTTCACTGGGCCATGGTGACTACTGAGGAACAACTCAGAAAGAGAGATGACAGAAGTCCACAAGCATTCACGTTATTTAGTATACCAAAGTACTTAGAAGTGTACAGCTAATCAAAGTTACTCTGTCTTTTGTCTCTTGACGAAGCAATTCAGTCATTTTAACTACCTAACAGTGAGGATGATACACCAGCACCTCCTACATTCTGTTGTTCTGCTACTCATCAGGATACAGCCGAGCAGCTCTTTTGGCATAGCCAGGAGTTCAGTTAAGGCCTTGGAAACATGAGAAGCAAAGTGATTCTTCCACAATAGCCAAAATAATCACACTGCAACCAAGGATCATAAAGAACTGTTTCCACTGCATGAAACAGGGCTGAGTTTTCCTTCACAATCCAGAGCCACAGATGTGTAGGACAGCATCCCTTTACCACTTGTGAATCTTCCATTGTGATCAATCAGACACTGCGCTGAGAAAAAAATCTTTACTGATACACAGAGAGGTGTAGAGAAAAGGCTTCCTTGTTTCTTTTGGCTTCCTATTTTTATGACCTGTCCTACCTATGACCTCTCAACACAGTAAGTTTAACATCAGGCCAGAGTTTATCTATCAACACAGAACTGTTCAGCTACTGATCAGTAGGCACCAAAAATGGGAGACTTCCACACATATACTGCAGCATCCTTCCCTTAGCTCTAGAAGACCCATTCAAATCCTTCAGCACACTGCCCAAGGATCACTGAGCCCAGAAACACTGCTCTGCTGATAAAACCACGTTGAGACAACACTGTACAGGTGTGTCTTCTAGCCAGCCTTCTCACAGGACTGTTATGAACTCTTCACGTCTTACAGCCAGCCAGCTGTGTAATGATAGCTGCATTGTCTGACTGCCATTTAAAATAGTGCTTACACGTAAAAACACCTGTCAAATACGAGGTAATGGATCACTTATGGAATTACCTACGAGCGTGGAAAGTATGTTACAATACATCCCAAACACTTCCATGTTGTCATTGTCAGGTACTGTGTGTGTACAAGCAAAAAAACACACTGAAAGGAGCAAAATCACATGCAAGTAACCACACCACGACTGTTGCACCTTCATGGAAGAAAAATACACAACATTTTCTCCCAGTCTAGGCATGTACTTGCACTTCTGTAAAACATGCTCTTTTAAAATGTTACAAAGCCCTGCGCCAATATTTATCTCAGCTTTGGCACAGTTTATTCCTGTTCAGCTTTAATGAAAAATAATTTCTGTCAGATTGAAATGCAACTGCAATAAAGTATAAACTCATGTCCTGCATCAACATAATCAAATCACTGTTGAGTTCCATTGTTAATGAGGATCAGCACCCTCAATTTTCATATTAGTTCTAAAAAAGACAGGAAACCATGACTGTCACAAAATTATATTGAAATTGCTAAAAAAAAACCCCAAAAATTGAATCTTTGAATACTTCCCCAACCATTTACCCATCTCATCATTTGGAACAACTTAGTTCCAGGTAGTACAGGGCCTGAATGTAAGCTCCAAGAGCAAGTGAGGGGTTTTTATCTTCCTTTTTCTCCAACAGGTTACCATGTGCAGGCACTGGTTTGTTAGTGTGAGTTTTTTGTTTCAACTTTCATTATATCTTTTGAAAGATCAAGTTCTTCCATTTGAAAATGTGACAAAATACAACAAACATCTGAAAGGAATTACCAGGGATTTGAGGAAAAATATGAAGCCTATTTTAAGCAAACAACAATTTAAGCTATGCATTGTTAAAAGTAAGCCTGTCAGATGCTCATTTGCTCCAGAGCTGCAGAGGTTGTCTGAAGAAAAGCACTGCTTTCACATTATAAATGAGAGCACAAATCAGAAGAAACATTCACTAACGAGCAAACGGCATTTACTGACAGCAGCAATTGCAGTACAGCAACATAATTCTTTTCCCTTTGATTAGCAACATCACACTACAACCTACCTGGGGAAAAATTCAGGGGCTGTGTCCTTAAACACAAGCTTGGACTTTCCACTCTTTCAAGTCCTGGACATTTACAAAACAGCGAGCAAGAAAAAGGAAATTTGTTGACCAGATGTGGATAAAGGAATGCACTGTAACCCACCCCAGGGTCTGATTCTCAAGAACTACAGATCCTTTCTCATCTTGCAGCAAAGAAAACAGATCATTTTTTTACCCTTCATCCTCAGTGGTACCCCAACAGAGAAAAGCCAGCATTCTGAAAGCACATTCTAATGTTTCATTTATTCAATAGTGCCTTAAGCACTTTTGTTACCATTTTAATACTTCCCTCCTTTATTTTTTTTTCTAAATTGAGGGATGTAAAAATATAGCCAGAAAAGACACTTCAGTGAACACAGACCTTGCTATTGTTGCATTTTTCCTAGCAACCCATTCATAACTACTATACCTCTCTATACATATATGATTTCTGACTTATTTGCCAAGATGTTCTGAGCTGACTTTCCATTATATGCCATTTGTAATGAATTGAGAGTTTCCTCTTTTTTGTTTCATGTTATTTATTTAATACGAATTTAGCTTACTTGGGCAAAACTTTCATTTTACTGATGTCTTTTAAAAAATAAATATACTGTTCTGGTATATTTTCTACACTTCATTAGCACGAGACTTGTATTCAGTTGCTGTATCAGTATTGCTAACCACAATAATGGGTTACAATATCCTCTCCAAGTTCTTTCCAGGCTGCAAACACTTTGGGGGAACGTGCTATTTTTCTTGACTACAATTATGCATTCAATAATTCTTCAATCAAGTAGTATAGACGGTCTTCGTTAGCTACATTTTGCATTCTCACTGTGCCTCCTCATGCTGTACTGGCAAAGGTTGCAGATAAGACAACTAGGATGGCTAAATAAAGAAAAAGTAGCATTTAATTACAAAGAAAGTATCTATAAAGAACTCTATTATAACCCTAAAACATGTCTCAGTAATATACTGGAAGACACAGAATTTTGCACCTTATAGCAAACAAATGTTAAAACGTCCATCTCAGTTCTTTCTAAGCACCAGATTCCAGAGGAGAGCAGGAACCAACAGGCATGCCTGAGTGCTTGATGAGACGCCAGCTGAGCTCCCTCATTATTGTCTGGAAAGCAGCAGAATATTTTAAAGGCACTACCTCTTAAGAGAAGAGTCCATTTACAGTTACATCAAGCAGAATGCAAGTTACCCCCAGGGTTATCTCAAACCTGTGAAAACTTGGAACTCCCAAACAGTTTATGCCAGAGAGCACTCAGCTTTTATTTATATGGTCCTCAGCCTTCTCCTTTTCTACAGCAACAGAAACAACTTTTGGCGAGACCCCAGCAGGGAAGGAGTCCCACAAGAATAAGAAATGGCTGTTTGAAGCCATTGGAGATCTCATTTATGGACAATCTACTTCAAGAGAGAAATGCCATAAATCAACTCCCATTGTTTTTTATCTAGACAGTGAAATATTATCTGTCCAACTCTCTATTACAGTGAAATAATTTCCAGACACACTGTTCCAATGGATAAAAAGTTGTAAAACAGCCATAACTATTATGCACAAATAAGGCACATAAATAAATCGCATTTCAGTTTCCTTATTTGTACTTCAAGCAATGAGAGGAGACAGCAAAATTTTCCCATAAAGTCAGTAATCTAACTTCCTGATTTATCTATTTGATCACAATCCCATAATCTGCATTTCTTAATCCAGAATTCACAGAATAGAATACATACATAACAGTAAACACTCAGATCATATATTAATCATGTTAAACATAGCACCATACACAAAAGGGAAGGAAAAAAGAGAAGTCTGTTTGCGAGAGTATCTGACCCTCAATCACCACAAAGTCACTGAGTGGCAACCAAAAACACCGAGCCTGACAAGTGGGTTTCTCTGCAACTGTAACAGTACAGTTTGGTATGTAAACAGCAGACCTCCACTTTGTCAGACAAACAAAGTAATCTACCTTATACAAGAAGGTACATTTACAACATTTAATACATTTTGTATTTGACAAAAATATTTGCTTCAAAGTCAGTCTTCCAAAAAGTGCTCAGAAAATAAGCATATGCCTCACTAGCCCTTTAAAACCATTCAGAAGCAGCCCTTCTGCCCTATTAAAGCAGAAAGTAGGCATAGGGAGATTACACCAAAATTTTTTCCAGCTCTACCTCCAATACTGCTAAAGTTTATTACCTTAATCCCTATCAGACCATCAATGATTTATGTATTTCTTCACTTCCTGGAGAGAACTGTCTACTTGTCCGTATTTACGGCCTCAAGGAATTACCAGAAGTCCACTGTCAAGGCAAAGCTAAGACTGGAATTTCAAGTCAAAGATCCACTCATGCCATATATTATGTATGCCAAACCAACACTTAAACCATTCACCTTTAATAGCAGAGAACTACTATTTGATTATTTAACAGTTATTCCAATAAATCATGAATGAAAAATAAATACTGAAGTTAATTCTTCTGGAAATGTGGCACACTGCATCAAGATGAACTGTCTATCTCAATATATCAAGTAGTACCACCTAAAGATCACAAAAAAAAATCCATTCAGTAGATTTGATGCAAAACACTTCGTAAAATACTAGCCAGACCCTTCCATTTTTCTCCATAAATATAAGCTCATCAGAGGCTTAAATCAGAGGCCAACTCAGAACTCATCTCCTGTCAAGAAGCTGCTCTCTCTCATTTCTCAGGCAGAAGTGACTGTTCAGTCATGTTGCACCACACCTTTCCTCACCTGTATGACTTATACCCCAAAACCCTGGCACACTTCCATCTCTCAGAACTTTACCTGCCTGGATTTACTGAAGCTATTTACATCTCAGATCCTATACAGTAGGCACAAGGCAGGCATTTGAGGAGCAGGGAAATTAAGCCACTACAACAACTTCTGATCCTCAGTTTCACCTGAAACTCACCAGCTGTAGCCATCCCAGTGACCTTAACACCAGCAATGTCTGTTCACTGGTGCAGAGATAGAGCATGATCAATTAGTGTAAATCTGGCTGTGTTCATACCAGGATCCAAAATGGAGTGGCTGCATTTCAGCTTTTTTTTCAGAACAGTCCCTGGCCTGTGCCAACTTCAGTGAATGTAGACCAAAAGCACTACAGAAACCATTCTAATAATTTAACATTCCTTCCCATTCTATACGGAAATATTGTCAACATCATCTTAATTCTCAGCACACAGAGCTCACCTCATGGGCTCCTAGAGACCACTTGGGTATTCACTTCATCATTTCAAAAACAAAAAGGGAAACTATTGAATATTTTCAAAAGTCACTTCTTATAAACAAAAAAAGTCTGAAAGGTAACACACAATTATAACTTCATGTTACCACCTGATACCATCACATGGCTGTGCTTTGAGCCATCGGAATACATTTACTATGAAGTTTTATTGTTTACGCACACACACAAAAAAAACTACGAATTCCTTGAGTTTCTAATGATTGTTCAGGGAATAACTGCAAGTTTTATTATCATCCATAGGTACTCTCGGTGAATCCACCTTCACGTAGCTGCTCCCTGACAAATACACACGGCTCCATATATACAGTCTTGGATGCATGTAAAAACAGCCATCCTCTGCCAGTCAAAACAGCGTGGGAATAAAGGCTGTTGAAGAAATTAAGGACAAGTACCAAACCCTCTGACACTCCTGAACGGAATATATTTAAAGCCTGACAGATAAGCAGATTCCATAGGAGAAGAGAAATTTAGGGAGAGTCCTCCCTAGCGCAGAGAACAGAAGAGTAACAGCGCCATCTACTGACAGTACCGGGGTACCCGTAAATGACAGCTCCCCGGGGATTTGAGACAGTTTCTCCATGGAAGTCATAATCTAAAAGCACAAAAAATGTCCCACGAACCAAGCTGTGGCACAGAAATGTGGTTTTACGTAAGTTTTTTTTATAGCACTATTCATTTGACAAACTTGAAAGTTTAACTCTGAGCACCATAAGAGCTGTAAATGATGACCAGGAGTTACCCAGTTCCTCTACTTCCTTCAAGACTTTGCCCTCTGCCATCCATGTCCAAGCTGATTGCTTGATATTAAGTATTTCCAGTAAAGTATATTTGTATCCCCTTGCTACACAGCCTATTTCAGTATGTATCTCTGCTTTCATAAAATTTTGCTAGCACTCAAACCAAACATTCTCTTGACATTTAAGGTTTGTATTTTTAATCCTGCTAAAACTGCACTCTTCCTGTCCTTTTCAACAGCCTTTTACACAACTGACTCCAACTTCTTCCCAGCCTTATCTGCCTAAAATGCCAATTTGTCAGTCATTCCCCTTTATCACAATTTACAGACTATCATTCTTCGCTCTCTTGAAACTCACTCCAGTTTGTCCATGTCATTATCTAAACATGAGCCACAAAACTGGATACAATAGTTCAGCTTGGCCTTTCTGATCAAAGATAGAAAATTGGCTCATTTATCCTATGTGCAATAACAGGTTATGAAGCTCATAAAGCCCAGCTAAGGTGCATATCTAGAAAACCTACCACTGTTTCCTAGACTGTACAACTTATTTTCCAATGAAAAAGAAGTATCAGACTCTTCTGTTCTTGAAAAGTTAGTATTTACTATTACTTATCTCCCTATCTTCGCATGTTTAAGTAGACAAAGCAACTTTTTTTTGGACACCCCCCTCAGAAGCCACAAACATTTCTATCCTCTTGCTTTTTTTAGTCTTTAAGGTACCCTAGATGAATCTTTTAGGATAAAATGTTTACAGTCACGATGATTGAACAAAAAAAAAAGAAAAAAAGGAGTCTTCCCCAAAATACATTTCACCTCAGCAAAAGCTAAAAATGGTGTCATCTATAAGCTTTTAAACTTTAAAACCTGTACAAGTTTTCAACTTGGATATTATAGGTAAGAATGTATTTTCAATGCCTTGCATTCACTTTGTCTATGAAAGAGTCACTTTAATCTTTCCAAGAACTTGTATTATTCTCACATGTGCTTCTAAAGAAAACTAATCGACTTCCTGTTCTTAATACTGATCCCTCTCAACGAAGTGAGAAGAACCTTATCAAATAAAAACAATGCTCAGTCAAGAGCAATCTTTTTTTTTTCACGTTTCATCAAAACTTGCAGGCTTCCAGAAAGCACTGTCAGAGATTATCAATACAAGAAACTGCACTACTGTAAGTACATCAGTACATTTTTCTTTCATTTAGTAATTTCAGATGGACTCTTGGGTTGATTATCTACAATCTTTGAATCCAACTTAACTTTAAAACATGTTCCAAATGCCATAAATTAAAATCAAAATACTTCCTTTGCACCTCTGAAAACTAAGAATTTACTCCTCCTGCTCTGTTGTCAGAAGGTAACCTACTTTTGGTAAGAACACTGCCCTCCGTCTGCCACTTGCATCTTCTGCCAAAAGGATTAAATGCCCACAACCCACCTGCAGCTTCACAATAATTTTTAGAAAACAGGCACTCCGTTACTACAAAAATCTCCCACACTGAAGATGCACTAAAATCTAACAACAAAATAAGCACCTGGGTGCTTATTACTGACTTTAGTCCTTACAGTGACTCTCTTTGAATTGGTTATACTTTGCCACTGAGTTTCCAGTACAGGACAGATAATTTGCCATTTTTAGAAGTAAAATCTGATGTCCACCTTCCCAAAACTAGACACAATTTCACTTTCACAGCAGTGATGCATTATATATACAGGATATAAATTTCACCACTATTGTTTCTCATGTTAGTCACCTTATTCATGTGTTACACAGCTAATACAAACGGGTCTGTATTTGACATTGCGTTGTGCCGTATTTTAATTTAAAATGTTTCAGTTCCAAAAAGCATCAAGAATCACTTTAAGCATAATTCATATAAGCTTAATTCCTGCTTGTTTATCCAAGGTTCCACAGTATTGACCAAGAGAGGAAAAACAAATATATTTTTTCCAGAAGCAGCTAAGCAAAACAGCCTTGTGACATCTCAGCAAGCCCTCACTCACTTCAATGGAACTTCAGCCTCTCTCCCTGATTTCACAAGCAAACCTACTCTCTTTCAAGCCAGGACAAAAAAAACCAAGAGCATGAATAATTTCAAACAAGGCACTTGCCTAGCAACTATAATTTGGCTATTTAGGTGTGGTAATCGGAGAAAAAGTGAGCTGAAAGAAAGCAGAACATGAGAAAACAAACTGGTTGGTTGTTTTTCCACGACCAGCTGTGTCAGGTTGAAGCATTTACAAGGAAAAGCTGCAATTACTGGCAGAACAAAGACCACTGGTGATGATGTTCTGGGTAGAAGGTGCTCAATACAGTGCAGCCTTACAGGTTTTACAAGAGATAAGCTACTGCTGCTTTGCATCCTTACTGAAAGGACTCAGTATTAAAAGCACTGATGTTTGTATTTAGAGATGAAAATTCTTGGCAGACTTCATTAATACATACAAAGACGATAAAATAATAGGGCTAGATGAATATGGCACTTAAGAACATGGTTTAGAGGCAGACTTGGCAGTGCTGGATTAACAGCTGGACTTGATCTTAAAGGTCTTTTCAAACCTACACAATTCTATGATTTTCTTATCACGTGTTGGAGAAAATCAGGCAGTGTCAAAGCAAAAGGCTAGGAGTAAAGTTTGACTCAAGCATTAACTTGCCTCACACCATCAGCACCCGCACGTTATACTGATTTTCTGTGTGCAAACTGATCACAAAGTTCACGCTTCATGACTAAATATTCACACCCAGGTTGTTTTTGGCTAGAGCCGGGCGCAGAGCACAGTACCTCATGTGCAGGATGCCGATGAGGGTGGCGGCGAGGTCGGAGGACATCCTGCCCATGATGCAGCAGCGGCTGAGGCAGGCGAGCAGGCTGGCGGGCAGGCAGGGCAGGAAGTACACGAGCTGCACCAGGCGCCGCTGCGCCTCGGCCGGCAGCAGCACCAGCGTGCCCTCGAGCGGATCTGCAGCACACAACACACGGTCAGCACGCGCCCGGACACACCCCGCCTGCGCTGACCAACTACCTCAGCTACTGGCTGACATGAGGACATCATAACCAACACCAAAGAGGGGGAAAAAGGAGAAAAAAAAAGGTAATACTAGCCTAGAACATAGGAGGCTTGGAGGGGAACCTTATCGCTCTCTACAACTACCTGAAAGGAGGTTGCTGCCAGGTGAGGGTCAGTCAGCCTCTTCTTCCAGGTAACAAGTGACAGGATGAGAGGAAATGGCCTTAAGTTTTGCCAGGGGAGGTTTGGATTGGGTATGAGGAAAAATTTCTTCACTGAAAGGGTGGTCAGGCATTAGACCTAGCTGTCCAGAGAAGTGCTGGTATTACCAGCCCTTGAAGTGTTCAGAAAACATGTGGCACTGGGGGACACGGTTTAGTGGTGGACTTGGCAGAGCCAGGATACTGCTTGGACTCTATGATCTTAGAGGTCTTTTTCAACCTAAATGATTCTATGATTCTCTGACTAAAGAGAATCTAAAGTTTCCAGTGTAACTAGTTGCTAACTTGAACTAAAGATCTCAGTCTTTATACTATGCTTTAGTATATGGCACACATGGTTCATTTTAACCTTTATTACAGGGGACCAAACCAATCTGCAACCCTGCCCCCCACCCACACTTTATGTTCACCTAGGAAACAACAGGATTTTCCACATATTGCAACCTGCCTGCCAGGTGAGGGACAAAATTCCTTGTGCTGTAGTGTAGAAGTCTTACCATATATTCGAGCAGCAGTGGCTTGTAAACTTTGCAACAATTCCTTGTTTGAACGAGAAGCAGCGGAATGAATAATATCAATCAGCTGATTGGAAAGCTCAGGGTTCCTCAAGCCAAGCAGAGCCAGTTGCTGAGGTAAGCCAGCCAACCAACGAGATAAAACTTTACTTCGACTTCTAAAGAAAGAGGAAAAACCAGCTGGAGAAAAAAAAAGACAAAACAACAAAACCCCACAAAAACTCCTGTTCCCATTCTTGACTAAGTTGCTTTTATTTCTCCTTTCTGGCTCAAACTGAAACAACTGTATGGACCAATCCTATCTTTCACAGGCTACAATTTCTATGTCACCCTGGCTTATCAAATCAAGTATCATTTATAAACCAAAAGCATTTTATCAGCTTACTGGTAAAGTGATGATCACAAGAAAAAAAGCTGTCAAGTGTAAATCTGAAGTTCAAAGCAGGTCTTTGAAGATGTCTACAAGAGTAGCATGATGATGATACAGATTATTTCACTCTCAAAGACCTGCCAACCAAAAACTTTTCAAGAAAATTAAGTACTCATGACAAGAGGGAAGGGCCTTGCATAGAGATGAACGGTTCAACAGTAGGAAAAGCCTGGAGAGCAGACAACTGAAGTGGGCAAGTTGGAGGTGGGCTCAGAGGTCTCAAATCACTTGACATGCAAATAGTGGATAGGAATAAAACATTTGATTCATCTTCCCACGGACGGAAGTGGATGCCAGTATCAAATGAAGCTAGAAGGAGCCAGGATTAAACAAGCAAAAGAAAGTTGGGTCTTGACATAGCTGAGCTTTGTCACTCCTTGCCAGAGGATGCTGCAGTTGCTCTTGATTTCGACTGGTCCAAGCAATGAGAAAAGCTCATGATACAGACATCCACTCAGCGATAAACACACAGAAGCTCTGCACAGTGAGGAAGTACAGGCTTCAAATGATTGGAAGCTTACGGAGTATTATGCAAAAGTAATTCTTACCTTCTTGCTATAGCATGTCACATAGGTCAGTGCTGAAGGCAGATTGTGAGGCCGAATAGCCTCTTCAGACTCTTACCAGTACGTAAATGCATATGTGCACACCTACACACAGACACACACTATGCATATATACACACAGTGACCACTCGTACGTGTGCAGTGATTAGGGGTGAAAATAACTAAAATATCAAGACAAAACTTAATTCCGAACCGTGTAATAAATCAGTCAAGGTTTTGGTTTTTTTTCACAAGGCAACAACAGGCCAAAAGCTCCTACTTTATCGTTTAAATCAGACACACCTAAAAAATAAACACATTCACAAAACAGTTCTGGAAAAATGCTCCAGTGTGAATTCTGTTCCTCTCAGACTGTTCTTGACAAGCTCCGGAGAAAAAAAATAAATTTAAAGAATGAGGAGAATAGTCAGAGGAGAGCTGAAGGAGCTATGACATCAAACTGAATAGAACAACATGTCGTCCAGGAGCTACTGAACAGTCCACATTTTGAAGAAATCAAAAAAACCCACTTGTTTCTAAAAGAAGAAATGGATCAGTGCAGTACACAAATACTATGCTGTCTTCAAATTTCTTGTCAGATGTAAGTGTAGTCATACTTTTTTGCAAAGAATTTTTGAGATTTCATTCTTATGTTACTAAAAACGTCACAGATCCACGTAGAAGACTAAGAGGAACAGCAGGAAAGCTATTGCTATTTGTGATGTCTAAAGATAGAAGGTTAAAGCTTCCCAGATAGTCATATGATCACATGAAACTGAATGAGATGCTCCAGACTTTCAGGTAAGTACAGAGCACAGTGGTTATATAACCTCAGGGAAATTAGTCAGTATGAAAAAGATCTCTTTTTCACTCTGTGTGAAAAGAGGAGAAAAATGGGATATTCCCAAGCATTTTCCCCTGTCTTTCATATTCCCTGATTTTTTATAATGTTAAGAGCGTAGCATTAGATTATTTCTGGCTGTAGATATAATTACATGTATTCAGGCATTCAGCCACAACAGAAGATGTAACAAAGCAAAGGAGCTGTAGAAGGGAACAATTCTTCCAAAGCTTGACTATGTTAGTGGATGCCAGGACTTCTGAGAGACCCGAGGGTTGATTTTTTTTTAGTGGCAGAAAGAGATCACGTCCCCCAGAAAGTCAGCTGTGTCTTGGGCTGCATCAAAAACAGCATGGGCAGAAGCTCAAGGGAGGAGATTCTGCTCCTCTACCCTGCTCTGGTGAGACCCCACCTGGAGCACTGCATCCAGCTCTGGGTGCGCAGAAATAAGGACACCGACCTGTTGGAGCAAGCCCAAGGAGGCCATGAAGATCATCAGAGGTCTGGAGCACCTCTCCTATGAAGACAGGCTGAGAGAGCTGCTGTTGCTCAGCCTGGAGAAGGGAAGGTCTCTCCAAAGCATTAGAGCTGCCTTACGGTACCTGAAGGAGACCTGCAGTTCCCAAACAAGCCAGGATTGATGCAGCCTGATCTGTGTTTAAGGTTTTTGCATTGCTGGAACTAGATGACTTGGATGAAAAATACGTTCTGGAAAAGTTAAGATTTGGAGACAATCTGGACACATCTGATGAATAAAAAACTGTTGTAACAGCATGACATAGAGAGAATAATCTCCTCTTAATTACTACATCTGAAGCAAGTAAGATACCTAATACCTGCTAAGATCTAATAGATATCCCATGATGAACCAGGAGCCCAGAAAGACAAGAACACTTGCTTAAACCTAGTCTCTTTAGAACCACACCGCCAAAACAACAGAATATTTTTCTTGAATGAAGTCAGAAAGGCTACAAGGCCACTATCAGAACACCAAAAGGCACTAAGCGACAAGCTCATGACCTCAGGCTGAAATAATGGAAATGCTCCATGGCTACAGCTCCACAATCTTGACATGTCCACTGACTGCCACACAGCCAGGAACAATAAGCTTCTAGCAGTGTACTTCAAGCTAAAATTTGTGTCTTTAAGATCTATCTAGCAGTACTTATGCTAAGACAGACAACTAAGCTGATACATCTCCATCTCACAGAGAACACAAACTTTAAATTTCAGTGACACAGTGTCAAAACAAATTCAGAATGAAGTTTTATGACATTTACATATAAATTCAGTATTCTCACTCCTGAAATCAATATACTATTTTGAAATGAGAATGAATATGTCTTCTTTTTTTTTTTACCTGATTCTTTGTGTCCTCAAATCTTCTTTTTGGTAAACTCTGCTAAAAAATTTCAAAAGCAATGTACGAACTGGAAAGAGCAGATTCCTTTGCTGGTATAGCATATATACTGCTTTTATCAAGGGTTCCGTTGCTACTGGAAAAAAAAAATCGAAGTAATACTTCTTAATCTTCTGATTTTATACATGAACACACACAGCGCTATAATCTTTACCTACAATTGTCTACATTGAACTCCACAAGGAAATACCAAAATGTTTTATAGTAACTACTGGACTGACTTCTAAACCATTGAAACAACCCTTTCTTGTGTAGCTTGTGAAAGAGCCAGATAAAAGAACAGAGACAACATGCAAGTGAAAACTTCAGAACTTCCTGAAGACAAAGTGCACATGTTGTGAGATAGCTGAGAACCAATAAATTCTTGCTTTCCACAGCGTTCTTCCAATCCTCTTCCCCTAGTACAGTAACCTCAGACCAATCTTTACTCATTTACTTCTGCTCCCCAAAATCTCACTGCCACAGTGCCTTCCGTTTTCTCTGTACTATCCCTTTCTCCCTGCCACACATGCTAATCTCATCAGCTCTCCCTGTATCTGAACCAGCTGGCTCCAAGTTACACTTGCTAATTAACCAGAAAATAAGTACCTCAAAAGGCTGCTGGTAAGACACTGCAAGGAGAACTGCTAACTCCCCTGCAACTTTTCCTTCTCTGAAGCTCTCATCAACCACGTGTTATCACCAGACTTAAAACAAGGTATAAAAGCTCTACCACTGTCATGAAATTGGCTAAAACTAGCCAGCAAACATAGAGCTTACTGTAACAGACTGAGAAACAGACCAAACATTTTCTGTGGAAATCAGACTAAAACACCGGATGGAAAAATTAACAAAGCACGGAAAAAATACCTGAATTCAGAGAAGACAAGCCTGGAAAGAATAGGAAAGCATCTGAAAACTTAAGCAATACATGAGGGGTATGAGACCTGACTCAGTTTGTCTCAGAAGAGCTTGTGGTCTCAAGGAATTAAATCCAATTAAGGCATACTTAAGTAGCAGAAATCACTTCATTACCTTCATCAACCAAAGCTGAGAAACATCTGTCTTTTCATCCAGGTATGCAGATCAGTCTTAGTAAGTTACGTGTACAAAAGCAGATAAAGTATTGAGTTCCACACAGAACAGAGCAGCTTCTGCCCACAGAGATGGACAAGAATGCTCCATTCTAAAAATTATACTGGATCCAATCAGGGGCCAGTCTTTGTAAAACTCTTACTCAAATTCAAGTAACCATATAGAGATTCTCACTAAAAAGCACACTACAAAAATCACCTGAAATGGCATGGTCACACGCCAGCATGACACAGGAGCCATTTAAAAGCTGAAATCTAACGTATTTTTCAACAGAAAAATAAAATCCATTCTAATATTTCATGTAACTAAGATATATATTATTAAATTATTTGCAATGCATCAGGAGCATCAGCTTACTCAATTCACATATTTTTCAGGTGAAGATTCACCTTGGACAGCATTTTTTAAACAGAACACTGGCTTATTCCTAATTAAATAACAATTACATCTTTATGTAGTTTATAGCTAATTGATGAACTGTTAACTGAAAAAATATAAAAATAAGTGAGTAGAATTCTCACTTCCTTCCCAATAACTCTGCAGCATATTAAGTAAAACAGGTCCTACTATTTGAATTGTTTCATGTGAACAGGACAAGTTTAAAAATGGAAGCAATTCAAAAAGATACTTTTAAAAAGTAATACTTTAGTAGGCCCACATTATACAGATGCCCAAAACGCAGCTGAAGAACTCATGAGTTTTAAGATACTTGTTTTAACTAGCACATGTCAGGCTTCCATCTGAATGAGTGTGCTCTTTTGTTACATGAAGAAAATTTATCAAAAACACAAGTAGAAGGCAAGCTGCTGTTGAAGTCATACCCGAGAAATGCAAGAAAGGAGCAGACCTCCTAATTAGAGAGGTCCGAAATCTGATCTTAAGCAGTGGAGATAAATCTTCAGACAACGCAGCTACAAGCTCTTCTAGACATCCACAGAAAAAGGGGGATATGTGCATTTCACCCGAGCATAAATCTCTACTCAAAACAGGCAATCTGGAAAAACTGAACCATGCTTGTGGGGCATAATGCACAAAAGGTTCACTATGATTTTATTTAATCTTTTTTTCATTAGCTCTTTTGGTTTTTCTATGTAAATTTCCCCTCTTTTGATTTCCATTGTGCTCTAATTTTTTTTTTTATGATAATGGCTAATTTTTCACTTTACATAGTCTTCTAAAAAACACATACCCTTCCAGGCTTTAATCTCAATGTCAAATAGGTTTTAAACAAATCAAGAGTTAATTTTTTTTGTATGTACCATCTTCTGCAGTACTATCTGAAACAATATAGAGTTCAAAATTTCTAGAGCATCATCAAAAAAAAAAAAGAAGAAAATCAAGGAAGGAAAGTTTTTCTTCCATATAATCACATAATGGTTGAAGTGGGAATGAATGACTCTGAGGTCATCCGCTCCAACACCCCTGTTGAAACAGGATCAGCTAGATCTGGCTACTCACAACTATGTCCAGATGGCTTCTGAACATCTCCAAGGATGGAGACTCCACTACCACTATGGGCAACCTGTGCCACTGCTTGGTCATCCTAACAGTGAAAAGGGTGTTCCTGATGTTCAGACAGCATCTCCTGTGTTTCAGTTTGTGCCCGCTGCTTTTTCTGTCACTGGACACCACCGGAAAGAGCCTGCCTGGCTCCCTCTTTGCACCCTTCCTTCAGGTATTTACATACATTGATGAGATGCTTCCCGAATCTTCTCATCTCCAGACTGAACAACCCCAGTTCACTCATCAGCCTTTCCTCAGAGGAGAGATGTTCCAGTGTCTTCATTATCTTCACAGCCCTTTTCTGGACTCTCACCAGTACATCCATGTCTCTCTCTCATACTGGGGAGCCCAAAACTGGAGAGAGGACTCCAGCAGTGGCCACACCAGTGCAGAGTAGACGGGCAGAATCACCTCCCTCAACCTGTTGTCAACACTCCTAATGCAGCCCAGGACACTACTGGGATTCTCTGCCATAAGGGCCCATTGCTGGCTCCACCTGGACCCCTGGTCCTTTTCTGCAAGGTCCAGGTTGTCTCCTGGTCCAAGCTGCTTCCACCTGGTCATCCCCCAGCATGTACAGGTGCATGGGCTTGTTCCTCTCCAGGTGCAAGGCTCTGCACTCCTCCTTGTTGAACCATCAGCCCATTTCTCCAGTACATCAAGGCTGTATCTCCTCTATAGCTCGTAGATTAACTACAATCTGACATCTAGTCAGGTTTTTACTACTGCACAAGGATTATCTTGAAGGGATGAGACAAACCATCCACACAGATACAGCTTTATGAGGAAACCAATTTCACACTGAACCTTTACAAGATCAGCAAAAAAGATCCATACGTATTAATTTTTTCACAATTTCACTGTAACTTTTTAAAAGCTTATTTATTTTCTGGATTCTTGAGTAAAATTATTGCACTAAAATGGCCACTTTGGGTAGAAAAACACAAGCCATTATCCATTATCTGGTAAAAGTTTGGCAAAGTTAAAAAAAAAAAAATCAACATTTCATTACAAAGAACGGCCTGAAGTATCTGATTTAACAGTTTAACAACTGTTTGGAAGCTACTTTTCCGCGTAGCAATTCCTCTGCTTTAGTTCAGGTGGTGCAACAGGCTCTGACTTTGGATTATTACTTGCCTTCAACACAAAGCTGAATTTGAAGTGCAGATAGGAATGAGAAGTTATTTCCTTTGTCACCAGGGACGTGGGAATAGACAGATTCCCAATTAAAATGGATTTGGCAGGAAATATAACTAACTGCCAAAATGTATTTGAGGGACATTTGACATCTTTCCATTTTACAACTCTAACAATTGTATCTGTTGCTAAGGGCTTTTCTATAAACTAGTTGGATGTGGAATTCATTTTTATCAGACTGGTAAAACATAAAAGACTGCTGTCACTTTTCAGTTTACTGAAAAAGTCCTTTCTTGAAGTCCTATATCCAAGGTCTCATTTGGAATACAACCAAGCAGTACTTGAAATGAAAGAAAAAGGCAAGCTAAAATATTGTACTGGTCCTGCAAGTCATAACTGGAAATGTTTTCTCTTGGAAAAGGATTCAAATCAAACACCTTGGAAAATACTCAACAGCAGCTTCCATCAAAAGTTTCTTGGCATTTTGTATCATCACAGAACTAAAGTGGTCATCTTACAGTACTCAGGAGAGTCTATCAGCTGTGTTAATGACTTTAAATAAGGATTGGGATATTAAAGTATCATGCACCTCTACAGCCTAGGAACTACTTTTTCAATATAAAGCTCATCTTCCATTTATAAGAGTATCTTAGGAAGCAAAACCAGAAAACAGATACACAAATATATTCATACCTTGCATATCAACAGTATGAATCTAACAGCATTCCAAAAATAAAGTTTGCAATGCTACATGCAGGGATATTACCATGAAAATAGATTTACCTCTGTAACAAAATACTATTACGATGTAACAACTGAGAACATACAATACAGATCTGAAAATGCTAAAATAACTCAAGCTTTGTCAGTGCATAATTTTGCTTTTCAGAAACTACTCCTCTTACCCTTGTTTTGCTGTATTTGCATTAGTCTCCAAGTCACCCCAAGCAATCTGTTCACCTGCTTGCTATTCAACTTGCTGCCATCCTGAAGAGTATCTGTCACAAATTTCCTTATCATGTCCAGCCAACCAGAGTCTGTCTGAAGTGTTGAAGTGCTTGCTAATGAAACCATTATGTCACACAAGGTTAAATTCAGTAAAAGATGGTCTACGTTGTTTGAGGATTTCATACAGTTCCTGTTGCTAAGAGAAGGAGTGGGGGAGAACAGAAAGATTTTTAAAAATTATTTTTGAAATAAAAATGGACACCAGCTGATATCCCTTGTACATGCATCAGTGTTTTACATAGACTGTAAAGGTGCAGAATGATTTCAGAACAGAGTTTAGCATGAATTTAGTCTCACATCTGGGAGCTGAGAAAGGAGACAACTTGCTACTGGACTGTACCAAAATAGAATTGGTGCATCTGCTCTAACAGCTCAGTAGTGAAGAAATGCGTGTTTGGCTTCTCCTGCTCCAGTACTGCTTTGCCATACAGGACAGCCATAGTGTGCCCCATTCCCGCTCCTGGCTGTGCTTACCCAGCCCTGTAGTACAACTAGAGAAGACTATACTGAGGTGAAAAGAATGTTTGAACTATGTTTTGATATAATTCAACAGTCAATTGAAGAAAACACGCAGAAATATGAAACCAGTCAGCCTAACACAATCACCATTTAGCAATATGCAAATTCCAGATCAAGAGTTGAATAAAATACTTTCATTTCCCTAAGGCAGCATTTCATTTTCTACTAGATGTTATTCAGACAACTTCCTATACAATACTTTTACAAAGAACTAAAACTTCTCAATTTGAAGCAATGTAACCTTCCTACAAAGGCGTCTCCACAGATCTTCAAGCAATATGCAATAAAAAGTTCTCTTTTCCACCATTAAAAACTTTATATTTAATAAAGCACATGACTCACATTGTCTCACTTCTCTTATGAAATTAAAAGCTATTACATGACGTTGATTTTATTCTTACCTTTTACATGGATCTTTCTTTTTGTGTTTTACTGTATCTTGCAAAGAATAAGGAAAATGACGCATGAAGTGGTGCTTGAAATCAACAAGGTAATTCATTCGAAGCCATAGCTCCTGTTAAGGAAAGCAGATGATAGACAGAAAGCGTGGTAGTAAATTAAATAAATCCAGACAATCATTTTCCAAAATTCATTATTGGAATCAATGAAAACCAGGAACTTTAGCTTCTGTTCTCAAGTTGTTTATACATCTTTACTTTCAAGTGCTGTGCATAAAGGTTCACAAAACAAGGGAGTAACAAGATGCTGTAAGTTAAGGCTGAGAAACAACATGTAATCCTAACTGAACCAATGTATTTTTAGCACGTATTTATGTGGATATATGCAATACTAAACTGACTTACAGATCTGAATTGAAAGTACTTTTACATCAATTTACCAAGGTTCTTAAAATCAGAGTGGACTCTGATTAACTTGCAATGACTGTCCTGAGTTTTCCATTAAAACATATTCCAATAGTGCTTTCATCTTTCCCTATCATTAATGTACTTGTGGCTGAAAGCCCACTGACAAAACATTTTCCAGTAGAAAGACCATCCTTACAGAAAAATGATTCAGTATTTTAAAATAATTTTACTTTTCAAGTTAGCAGACAGTCACCATTCCAAAGTGTCCAGCAGAACTCATCACTAAAAAAGAATGCATTGCTATCAAATTGATCAGGCAGAATAATCTTTTTGATATTTGACTATTAAGAGCAGAGAACGGCCATTAAACTATTTCAAAGATCAATAGCTTTCCACTAAGCATATTCAGAGTGGTTTTCCACAGTGACTGTAATAACCACTTTGGCCTGTAAGCCCAGGGGCTATTAAATAAGCAAAGCTTTCATTTTCAAACTGAGCTATTTGAATGCATTTTGTATATAAAGGTAACTATAAAGACAAACCACTTATCTAAAATGAAATTTGCTCCACAAAAAACCAAGTTGTCTGAACCTCAGATTTTTTTCTCCCCACAAACAACTTAAGGTCATAATTATTATTATTAAGGTCATAATCCAACCATGTGTATTCAAAACAGTTCATATCTTGACAGAGGAGCATATCATTCATGTGACCAAAATACAGGCAACCTATGGCTAAGAGCAGCAGCTCTGCAGGATCCTTCAGAAAAAGGCTAGGGACAGAAGGCTGCCACAGGTATTTACCTGGTCAAGTGCCTGCTTTTTGCCCACTTCCAAGAGGGCCTCTAGAAAAGATGACGGAGGAAAAAGAGGAACAGTGTGTTTTCCTCAGAAATACTGAATCTGTCCCTCAAGGCTGGGTACGTTGGGTAACTTTGGTCTAATGTAATGATTCCACAAATGTTTTCCAACAATTACCCTATATGTAGCTTTTCATTTAGCAAAGCGACCTACAGTCCTATACACAGGTTAAACCAAGAGCTGTCAAGACGTTCCTTCAACTACTCTCAATAGCCAAAGTGGAAATTGTGTTCTTTTTCCAATTCACCAAATTTTTGGAAAAGCAGCAAAAGTTACCAAAAACAGCAATTCATTTATCTAAGTAAAAGATGGAGTAAATAACTTGGGCAAAAAAAAAAAACTTCAGAGGATACTTCCCAAAATCCTTATTGAGATTTTGATTCGATGTCTTATGATCCTATCAATCACAACACAGCAACACAGATTGCACCAAGCAATGACAGGATCTCAGACCACCATTATCTTCTACCTTTTCAAACATTTAGGGTTTGTTCATTTCCACCCACCCCCACAAAATTTTTCAACACACAAAAAAACAAGAACAAACAACTATATTCTACACTTTGTTCCAATTTATATGCTAGAGGTTATCTGGGAGACAAAAAGCTCCTCTTCTCCAATATCACTTTCAGTTTCAAAAGCTTTTGTGCTACAGTCTGTCAAAGAGGATTCCTGGAGACTATTACTGAGCTCATGGCTCAGTTCAACAGATTCTCCTCTACAGTAAGAGGCAGCAAAATCCAGATTCAAAATCTACTCAACACTTAGGCTTCTTCTCTCTTAATAAAGTATCTTCACTACTTCAAATCACCAAACCACTAGTTTCTAATCAAAACAAAATGGACTGCCATCATTATGCCATGGATCATTTCTCCCTTACCATTTTGTACGTTTCATCATGTCGCTTTGTGAGTTTCCACAATAAATGTATTATGCTAAGCACTTGCTGCATAAGCTGCTGAGATTCTGATTCCAAAAGGTTTCCAAGAATGGGAGCTGATTGTGCAGGAGATGCTTCAATCCAGCACTCAATCAGTAATGGAACTATTATCTCAATAAAACCTTTTAAGTTTTCAGCCGAGGACAGGCCTTTTTCTGCACTGTCCATTACACTTGTCAGAGACCTAAACAACAAAAGCAAAACGAACAAAGAAAGAAAGATAAAAAGATAAAGATCACACCTTTCAAAACAAGATTACAGTAATACCACTTTCCTGTTTTCTGAATAATGGGAAAAATTACTTTTTTAACACATTAAATGTTTGCTGGCTTTCTTGCTAGATGTTTCAGTACAGAAAAAAAAAGAGTTCAAACCATCTACAGCAAACCTGCTCCTAAGTTTCTCTGCAAGTTTGTGCGCTTCTCTAACAACTTCTTAGACTTCAGTATTTCTTTCCCCATTGTTATATGTAAAGTCTATGAAGTAGAGAAATACGATATGCATTATCCTACCACCTTCAACCAACAGGAAGGAATTAACTATACTCAGCACAACAAAACAATAATAATAAAAAAAAACTTTTTAAGCTCGTTAAAGCAAAATAACGAAGCTGACTACAAGGTATTGTCAAATGCATAAGGTTTATTACAGTTAACAACCATTTCCAACTATAATAAAAACAATGGTTTTCATATTAAATGTGGAAAAAAATGTTCCTGTAAAAATATACCTTTGGTTCCCACCTGATATTTGGCTATTATGCTCTGAAAATCAACTAAATGGAAAATTATTAAAATTATCTGATAATGAATTTAAAAAAAAAATTTAAAATTATGATATAGTTTAAATTAAAAATACATCTGCCAGAAATCAAGAAAACCAACTATTATTCTTCCCCCACTCAAAAAGCACTTCGTGCCAATGAAGGGATTATCAGCAGATATGACCCAATCTTGCTACTGGATAAGTTCAGGCAATTTGTATCCAATGCTGAAAGAAGGTTCTTTAAAGAACTAAAACCCTGAATAACGCCTGTTAATTTTAAGGAATACAAAGCCTAATTAAA
>VZTD01003563.1:625766-646756 GCA_013397725.1 Rhagologus leucostigma | reverse complement strand
CCCCGCGCGCCAAGGGGAGCCGCGCTTCCGCCGCGGCCGCGCGCGCTGGCGCCCCCTGCAGGCGGGGCGGCCTTGGGGAGGGGGTCCCGCCGGTCCCACCGGTCCCTTGCCCGGCGGGAACACAGCGCCAAGTGTTCGGCTTCGTCTGGGATATGGCTTTTCTTGGGTACATCTTCCTCGAGAGGGGAAGAGGAGGAGTAAACGCTGATCTCTTCTCTGTGGTAACCAGTGACAGGACCCGAGGGAACGGCCTGAAGCTGTGTCAGGGGAGGTTTAGGTTGGGTATTAGGAAAAGCTTCTTCCCCCAGAGGATGGTTGGGCACTGGGTCAGGCTCCCTAGGGAAGTGGTCACAGCACCAAGCCTGAGAGTTCAAGGAGTGCTTGGACAATGCTCTCGGGCACGTGGTGTGATTTTGGGGTATCCTGTGCAAGGCCAGGAGCTGGACTCGATGATTTTTGTGGGTCTCTTCCACCTTAGTTTATTCTGTGGTTCAGTGACAATGTACTCTCTTCTCCTGAAGTCTAGCACCACAGCAGACAACAAGAATGCATTAATTATGACCAATACTGAGAAGCACAAGTCCTGTAAAGGGGCAGCTGAGGGAGCTGGGGTTATTTAACCTGGAGAAAAGGAGATTCAGGGGGAACGTTATCGCTCTCTACAACCACCTGAAAGGAGGGTGTAGCCAGGTGTGGCTCGGCCTCTTCTCCCAGGCAATCAGTGACAGGATGAGAGAACAGAGTCTTATGAGAGAGTACAGTCTGAAGCTGTGCCAGGGGTATTTTAGGTTGAACATCAGGAGGAATTTCTCCAAGAAAAGAGTGATTAGACATTGGAATGGACTGCCCAGGGAGGTGATGGAGTCACTATTGCTGGAGGTGTTTAAGGAAAGACAGGAGTGCCACAGTTTAGTTGACATGGTGGTGTTGGGTCATGGGTTAGATGTGTTTGTTCTCAGAGTTCTTTTCCAACCTGATTCTGTGATTGTTCCAGTGAAGGCACTGCAGAGTCAGCATTGGCATTTGTGCTTATTGCTATTATTTCACATATATGAGGTTATTATTTCACATAGAAACCACCAGGCATGCTACGCACTTTTGTACATGTGTACGTAGATAAACCTCGCTGCTCCAAAGAGGTAATGAATTCCCATATCAGAAAGAGAGTGCAAAATCCTGGGAGACCCAGGAAGCAACGAACAAGGAGGGTGTTTCCGTACCTAGAACAGAGATAGTCTCCATTCACACCAGACAGTAACTGCTGTTGCATGCTCTAAACTTTTCATTTTTTGTCAACCTGTGAACACCCTTCTCCTTTCCCCTTTTTGATTCTGTGAGGAGTAGGAGTTCTGCAGCTTTTTGTTAAAAATAATTTCCTCGAAGCTCTCCGGTCTCAATAAAATGTGTAAAACCAAGATAAAGCTTAAAGGATAATTGATTTTCTCTTGGTTTAATTTTTATTGTTAGTTATTGCTTAACTTTCAATTTTATTAATTCTCTAGTTACCTCAGAAGTCTGCCTTGCTGTTACTGTGAGAAACCAAAATGTATAATATTACATACAGTCAACAGTATTGTTTAAATAGTATGAGTAAAGATAATGCCTTTTTTTACCTTACTTTGCAATACTGGCACAAGTAAAACATTAAAACCTGTTTTGGAACAAATATACAGTTTTCCATTAGTATAAGAATACACCAAGCCATCACAAAACAGAGGCAGATACAAGAACAAAATAATACAATGCTTTTTCAGCCTCTATTTGTACCAGGTAAGAAAGAAAAAAAATAAAAAGAAAAATAATTGTAGAGCTGAACAGACTATGTTGGACTGTATTCTTCAAAAACATTTCCAGAAGCATCCACTTTGTGACTCTTACCCAGTTCAGGTTTCTCAGCTGACTTTGAGACATACAGCAGCACTCTGCAGCACACCATTCAACCATTTTATGTCAGTGTGCTACAGATTCAGGGGGCCTTTCTTTTTCAGCATGCTCCTCCTGCACCCAAGCAAAAAAATCCACCTCAAATCCAAGTTATTTCAACTTAATTGTAACTTTATTTCCACTAGGAATGATTCCACAGTAAGAAGTAAAAGAAGCTGTCCGAGAGATGGCCATTTACAACAGCTGAATATTCTGATTTTATTATTTTAATACAAAGATTGTTCTGCACTTTGAAAACAAAGAAGAAAAAGATGTTTCTATTTTTATTTTCAGAATTCAGAATTTTCACTGATTGAATTCACTTTCAGTAAGCAAGCATTAACACTGTTCCTATAAGGAGTAAATGAACTGTAAGAACTCTGGTTCCATCTCTGCCTCTGATAAGAACAGATTTAGATGCATTCCAGAAATTCCTCAGAGTTTCTTCAAAACACTGTTTTAATTTGTCTGTATTTTCCTTCCTGTGTCTGTTCATAGAATAAAACTAATAAATTTTGTTACTGCTTTGTTACCGTAGTTTTACTGCATCTTGGATTCCATGGTATGAAGATGTGAAACCATCAGGATGAGGATTCTCAAATTCCATCCAGAGCTCAAAAAAAATTATAAGTTAACATTAAAAAGTTCATTTGCCATCTGGCCCCAGCATGTCTAAATTATACCAGTGTTTGGCTGCAAAGCTGAAGAGCTTTAATTAGAACCACTGAATGCTACCCAGCATCACAAGCAGGAAGCGAATTTTAATTACAGAACTTCACTTTAAAAAAATATTTTTTCCCAAGCGCACTAATTTATATCCATTCAAACCTTTTTTTCACCATCCTACAAAAGTAGAAGTCATTAATATATAACATGTACTTTCAGTCAAAACCAGTACTACTTTAGTTGGAAAAAAGTTCACGTTAAAAGAGCCTGAAGGAAAGTATAAGCCACCTTTCATTTAATTCTCATACTGGTAGGATAAAAGCAGACAAAAAACACTTTTGCCAACACATCAGTGCCTCTTAGCTAGGGCCTGGTTACACCTGTTGGGATATAGCTCTAAATTTGCAAAACATACCTAACTTCTACTAACTTTGCTGAAGCTTCTATGCTCCATAAGTTGGCAATAATCCAGGCACTTCTCACCTCAGCACTAGACTGACAGCACTGTCTTTTTATTATTATTTTTAATCTTATTAAAAAAAAAATGTGGAGACGTTCATAACCCTTATATGGGAAAAGCTGTTTGATTACAAAGGCTTTTTAGTCAGGCTCAGCAGCCACGGGGAATAACTTCCAAGTATTTGTTGTAGGATGAATTTGTACTGCTGAGAGCAGTAGCTCATTCTGCTGATAATTCTTTGTAAAAGAACCAACAATAAGAAAAGATCAGACTGTCAATGTACAATATTTAATAATACTGAAGAAAACAAGTTACCTGTTTTAAAAAGCTGTTTTAACACAGAAAGAATGAACATGAGCTTTACAACCTTTCCACAATACAGAACTTTCAGCTAAATGGAGAAATAAATAACAAGAATATCAAAACCAAGTTATTAATTTAATTTAAAAAAACACTGTACAAAACTTAAACATAACAAAATCAACTCCACTGAGGTCATATGAAGTAAAACAACATATGTTGTTTTCACAGAAAGTAAACATTGCTATATTATCTCTATTAACTGCCATGTCACTGTGTGCTGCCATTGCTTGGTCCTCTCAGAGTTCCACTTTCAGTCAGGATCCTTATAACATTCGGAATATCAATTCCTTAGTTAAAGGCAAACAAACAAACAAAACCAGAAAATAAGCAATTTTATGATAAAATTCACTTAAAAACACAAGTTACACTGAAACATTCAGATGTTGAGATGAGTTTTGGATCTTTCCTTATTGAAAGAAAAATACCTTAACTGAGAACAATCAGAATGTGCCTGGAAACTGTAAGCCTTCCTAAAATGTACTTATCGTCAGTGTTCTTTTTTTAACCTTTATGATTCTAAACACACTCTGAGAAGCTTAGAAACATACACAGGAAATTTCTGAAGTAGAGCAGTAGTTGACTGAAGATGTGGGAAGGTTTAATAGTTGATACTTATTAGAAAGTTGTAAGCAAAAGAAAGACTACTTGTCTCTGATTGATTATTATTTCTATGTTACTGTGCAAATACAGTTCCTTTAGGGACCAGTAATAAAAAATTTCTTCACTGCTGGTATTCAAAAAACTAGCCACTTGTAGCACAGAGAAGATTCTGATTTTTTCTAATAACAGTGTGCTTGGTTTTAGTTTACTAAATCTCGCCATGTAAATGTTACTATGCACAAATGAGAGAAGAATTTTTTAAAAAATCAGAAATTATTAATGCCTTTGTGAGAAGGCAGCTATTCTGAATTACCATTTCTAAATTGGCTCCTGCAAAAGCTGAAGGGTGGGAAAAAAGAAGTCTCTCCAGCCCTCCTTAATACCTCAAAGCTCTTCGACTGATATAAGTCCTTAGTATTTCACAGAGCTAATAAATGATGTTATGTATCTTTTTATATATGCATGTTTGTTTGTGTATACATGTATATGCAAATTACCTCTGAAAGCTGGATTTGATGCTGCTATTTTTTGTAGGGTGGCAGTAACTTCCTCAGCATTCATATTTCTTACACTGTTCAAAAATTCAGTCGTGGTATTGTTCTCATACGCTGTTTCCAAAGAGCCAGTTGAAAAGTTTTGGGGTTCATCTTCATTGACTGGTAAGAACTGCTTAGCTGATCGGCTGCTTGAGTATTCTAAAGAAGAAAAATAACTGTTTTTCAGTAAGAGAGGATTCTGAAGAGCCTTCATTACTTAGTTCTCTAAATAGAGCTTTTCAAAACAAGCATTTCCAGTCTGGCACAGCAGCATTGCTGGTATGGTTCACATCCAACTTTGCTACATTTTCAAACAACCAAGAGTCAGGAATGCTTTCCAGTTACAGAAAATCCTGGAGAAACAAGGGTGGGGAGGTAGGTGAAAGCTATTTGCATTATGCTTACAAAAATGGAATAAGTTTCAAATCTCATATATTCTAAGTCACTGCAATTTTTATTATTACCATTGTAATAACTGAGGTTTTCAAAATCTAAACTTTCTAGAAAAACTAGAAAATTGACACCGTACAGAAAAAAAATGATCATACAAAATAGCTTCACTAGTATTCTGGGTATCTTGCCTTTCCAAGCATAGGATTGTACTTCCTATGTTTGAGAAAAATAGCCATTTGTTTGTATCAGAAGGAAATTACCTCCAAGAAAATCAGGATTCTTTGAAAAAATTAATCAGAGGTACCAAGGCCAAGTCGCTGCAGTATTCAGGTATTAAAGAGAATTATCCATCCTGTACCACATAACTTTCTACTAACATCTTGATTTGACTGCACCTGCAGGAAACATCTCCTCCACCAAGAAAGGAAAAAAATATTGGGGCGGGGGGGTGGCGGGGGGGGAAGCCAAAGAAACTTCGAATGTCTCCTTAGAAACAGCTGCCTTTGAACACAGGAAGGTCAGAGTGGGTACTAACTCAATTTCTCCCCAAATCCTACAGTTAAGTAGGATCAATGTTTTTTAATAGTCTTCTCTTTCTAATACTAGTAGAGGATGGGGAAAAAAACCCCAAAACTACTAATTTATGGTACTTCACTCTGGCTTTATTCTGCTCTTAAGCTCTGCTTTTAGAAAAGCAGGAAGAAAAGGCTTACTATCATTCATGCAAGGTTCAGTGCTAAGATTAAACCATATTAAAGACTGCAACACCAACACTACCAGTGCCAGAGTCACTAATATCTGCTGAAGTCAGGCCAGACTGTTCTGTGGAATATTCCAGTGCTGCTTCTCCATTATATCCAGCATTTAAGTGGTCCTATGAGTTAAAAAAAAAAAAAAAAAAAAGGTTAGAATATCATCAGGACAACCTCTTGAAACAATGAACTACTACATTTTTAGTGATCACAAACCAAATAAAAGACCAGTATTTCTGCTAGCAAATCTGAGAAATCAAATATTTATTTGCAAATCATAGGGCTACTAACTTCTTTGTATACACTGCCCATGGTATGTCTCTACATCTGAAAAAGCTCTCTATTAGGCAATGAGGTGATATTTATTGAGCCTAATTCTCAACTTGTCAGATCTCAAAAGTAAGCATTTTACACTGAAAATAAAAGATTTATTTTAAAAATTACCAGTTGAAAGATCAGTTTAGAATGCTAGCAAGGCCTAATGTGGGAAAATATTTTGATCTTGTCAACAACTTGTAGGTTAAAAGTTATTTCAGTTAGAATTTCATTGTTTTGTAACATGTCAGCAGCCTCAAAGAAGTACTCAAAAGACCTCCATAGGTACTGCCTATGTAAAGATAAGTCCGTCGCAAGTAACAGCAGAGAGGGGAAAAACTGGGTTTCTAACACTGGAAGAAGAAGGAGACCTCAAAAAGAACAGTCCAAAGAGTAGGACCAGAAGTCGTATAAGGAAAAAAAATCATGTCATTGATGCGTGATTACACGGTGAATGAAGTGAAGCCTGGGAACAGAAACGGGATACAGAACAGGAGTGTTAGGCAAGTCAGTAGAGATGAGAAAACCTTAAGTTAGAATTAAAAAGAGGCAAAAGCAGCAGAAAAACTTAGATGTAAGGAAAAGCATGGGAAATAAGTGACAAGATGATTTTTAGTTTCTATCAACAACAAAAAAATAAACAAGCACCGTTGAACAGAAATGATTAAGACTCGTCAACAGAAAAGCTAAAATTTTACCCTATCATCACTACCAAAATTTATGTATTTAACGAGCAAAACTTACAATACAGTCTCCACAGCATTTTTGTTTTATTGTATCATCTATAATAATAAAAATGCACAATCACAGGAATCTACAAGTTTGTAGAACAAAACCAGAACAATATCCGCATTACTTTGTTTGATGCAGCCTGCTGACGATATTCCACCAGTGCATTTGTGAGAGTCTGTGTAACTTTCAGGATAAATGAAGCATCATCTTCATTCAGTATCTCAAAACTTTGCTATTAAAAAAAAAACAAACAAAACAACACACAATAAAACATTTTTCCTCTGGAAAACTGAAGTATCACAATTTCTAAACAAACCTGCAGGAACCTTATTTTCTCTGTGTCTCTACCTTTCTGTCAGACTTGGCTGGAATTACAAAGCGAATACAGTTTTTATTTTTAATCCCATAAATGGGGGGCAGGAAGGTGGAATAAAAGAGAATCCTAAGGGCAGGAAGATGCAGCTACCCAACACAATCATTTGAAAAGGAAGAACACAAAAATATGCCTAGAAACATATAGGAGCTAATGTTTTTCCTTAAATATTTTGATCTCTTTCCAAGACGTCTGCATACAAATGAATGTATACACCTTCCCTGAGGCAATATAGTCATAACCCATTTCTCTAGAACACAGCAAAAAGCCAGAATGCTACTGAATTTAAAAGTACATGCTGCCTTGCTTTACATTACCCTTCTTCTTCCCTAAAAGCCTATGGAAAAAGCAGTCTTGAAGCTGTGAAGCTCTACTAGGGGAGCAAGTTCTAGCACCAACAGCACTCACAGAGAGGGCTACACGTGTCAACCTCTTGCCCATACCAAGAAAGTTCTGCTGAAATAGAACTCCAGGTGTGTCCTAATAGCTCAAAGTCTTCTGGATTAGAAACAAACACATCTAAACACTCCAGACAATGGAAAAGGAGTAATAAAAACCTAGCATTAAGTTCCTATGAGACAGCGTAACAGTGATTATATTACATTTTTAACACTAGTAGTATTTATCTCTCCTGGTTTGCACAAGTTATATTTAATGAAGATCTTGTCAAAAGCTAGCTGGAAAAAAGAAGATTAAATTGTGGCAAGGATAACTTTGCTATGAGGTAATAAAAGAAATATAGTATGGATAATTATTGGACACCTTTACACAATATGAACAGCAAGTCCAAAAAAGATACCTGTAAAATTACTTTCCACCACATAAGAAACCTTTGAATCCAACAACAACAGAAACACTTAATGCAGCTTTTCAAAAAATGATGGTAGATGCAAAAATAAACAATTTTCACACTTTCCAAAACAGAACATTGTTCCAATCAATTCTTTTCTTCTCAGAGGACAATCATGCTAAGCAAGAAGATGCCTCAAAACAAATTCAAGTTTTATTAACAAGGTGCAACCTCTACACCTAATAATGCCTTATAAAAAAGAGGAAAAAACCATTTTATGATAGTCAATAGCGCCTAAATTACCATGCAGTAGATCAGTCAAGCAACTATCAGTAAAGATTTTCATAGAGTTTGTCACTGGTGCTTTTATGAAAATCACCATTTCTGTGTGCAAGACCATGACTGTTGTTGATACATCTAACATCTGGAAACTGACAGTTTTCCACTCTTATTGTTCATATCACTGATGTGCATGTGTACATAATACACATTTTCAACAAGTGAACAGAATTGTAGTGTTCTGACACTTACTTTAGAGAGGGAATAGGCAGAGTTTGCAAGTATGGCACTTTGGGCCAGGGCAGGGGGGGAACCCTGTTTTAAATACACTACTTGAATTTTATTTCTTAAAAATCCCTCTCCCTTTCTACATATCTCTGATATTTGTCTTCATTCTGCTTCCTTCCATTACTGAATTACATCTTTCCAAATTCCTCATTTGAAAATTATTGACCACTTACAGAAACAAAGGAGAAAAAATGTTTAAAAAGGTCATATTACCTAAGCATGTAGTTCAGGAGTGAAGTTAAGATATAGTGGAAAAAAAAAATTTTCAATACAAGTCATTCCTCTGACAGTAAACCAATACTTTGGCAAAAACAATGTCTAGAAACCTGAGAATCAATAAATACCTTATAAATTCAGTGACGTTCATTTTATTCTGAATCCTGCCTTCTGGCAAAATGGTAATCTGTTAGATTACCAGACTGCCTACATTCCGCCTTTCATTACTTGCTACATTCTAGACTTAGCAAACCAGCGATTTCTTTTTCTATTTTTTTCATTTTTTTTCCCAAAAATTACCTTGCAAGGTAGGATTTAACACTCACCAAATAACTCAGCAGTTCTTCTTGACTAGTGAATTCTTCAGGATTTGCTGTGAATTCTTGCTGTTTAACACAAAAAAAAAAAGGGGTCCTGAGATCTATTATATGTGGTAAATATAAATAAACAATAATAATTATGGTTACTCTAAAATTCAAATTGTTTGTGCTGTTATGAAATGTGTACATAGGTTTTCATAACAAAGTAGGAAAAAACCTTGTTGCCAATAGTTTTGCCTTAGTAACCTGTAGGTAATTTATTGTCAATGACATTAATTTGAGTAAGCAAACACGACTGCCAATCATATATTAATTATTTCCCAAACTACTTGGAAACTGGAGTAACCCATTAACAGAAAAATAATCACCTCAGCTTCCTTGTTTTCTTCCTCTGATTGCTTATTGGTCTCACACCTTAAAATAGAATAAATAAAACATTCAGTTGGCTGATCCAGCAAAAAATGTGTAGCCAGCCAATAACTGATAATCAGTTTAAATTCCTGACACACTACTACTACAGTAGTTCTGACACACTCTGAACTAAAAGTCACATATTATTTCCTCAGAGAAATCCCAGTCATCCCAGATCATCATAAAAATTATTTATGGGGTTTGGTTTTTTCTTAGTGTGATTATCTAGAACATAAGTTCTAAAAGCCAGAGTTAATAAAAAAGCTTGATATTGGTAGTAATAGCTGTAAGATATTTGTATGCATTGCAGTGAGACAAGGCTCCTAATTACAGTAGGATTTTTATCAGCACTTCACAAACTTGCCTTTAAAAAAAATCAACTATTAAAAATTAGTGTTTTACAATGCAGCCACACAAATACTGGGCATACAAAGATTCATATGGGTAAACATTCCTATGCCTTATTTGTGCTGTTCTGCCATTACAGCTACTATAGATACATTCTATCCCTTTGCAAGGCCAGGACCCAGGTATGAGAGTGGTTGAGTGTGTCTTAATTAACCAAAACCATTTGACTGCCAAGCCTAAGCCCTCCTCTGCCTTGAAACGTTTCTTAGGAATCAAAATTTTAGTAAAAGCAGATGATGATAAAATAATTTACACCTTCAGATGATGGCTCAGAAACTTAACTATGAAGAAATAAGAAATTATAGAAATTCTCAGACAGATATTGCAGAATCTTTAAGAGAATTATCATCTGGCTGCTTGCTGCCAATAAGAATCTGATCTTAATTCTTTTAAGAAACGATACATTGAGTTCCTATCTCTCAGCAGTCTCACAAAAATAAACAGTAAAGGAACAAGCTGAAGCCCTAATTTAGTAACTAACTTCCAAGTCAGTTGCTCATTGAAACACCTGGCAGCTCGTAGTCACGCAGGGTCCATCTGAACCAGATTAAAAGAACAACATCAAGTGATTTTCCAAAGGAAGCTTTTCTTAAAATTTAAAAGAACAAGACTGCACAATGAGGATCAGTACCAGATAGAAATAGACCTCAGCATCTCCAGATGTGGATAGCTGAGCTTTTATTTGTTTCCTATTCTTCATGTTTTCACAAACTAGTTCCAATTCAGAACTGCTAGTTATTTGAAACGCAATAAATAAACACAAAGGTTCATAAACCTGGACTTGAATCTGGAAAGTTTCAACTGATTCTTTTCCATAACAGTTGCTCCACAGAGAGGCAAGTCCTACAGAAATGTCAGGAACATGAAAATTTGTCCTTTAATAATTAACAAGCAGAAGGTGTTAGCCCTCCATGTCTGGGAGAGAGATTACTGGTTTGAAGTTAAAACACATTCCAAGTGAATGTCATTAAGAGCAAAACCAAGTAACTAAATTGTTGGAACAAAAGTCCTGTGTTTGGGCTGATGCATGCATATCCCTAACTGAACGCCTTCCTCTGATTCCTGGTGCTGCACAAAGATGACCAATGTTGGAGATGTTCTCCTCTCACAAAGGCTGACAGTTCAAACTGAACTCACAACGCTGTTCTCATAAGATGCTCACAAGCAGCAAGCACAGTTTCACCATTTTAGAACACAACTGTTCCTTTAGAACACTTATTGTTTCTCCACAAAATCATTTGTAAAGAAGAAACCCCAATTGTTAGAGCTATTACTGATCGTCTTTCCCTGCCAAAATCAGTTCATCTACTACCCTAATTATCTAATATGAACCTGTAACAGAGGCAGTTTTAAACCCTGAGGAAACCTTCTTTTTGAACATTTTCAGCAGCACATAACAACTATACCTTAAGGATACTAGTTAAATACAAAAGCCAGTTGCATCCAGAGCAAAGTCTGAGGTCACTTTACATACATCAGGTTTTCTGTTGATGACAGAAGTTTACAGCTGAGCACAATTTCAGAAGACATGGATTTTACTACGCAAATCCAATACAGACAATTGTCATGTACAACATTTTCCTTTAACTTAAGTGGGTTTGAAGGTGGTGTTTGTGTCTTTTACCTTTCTGAGTTGTTGTCTTTGCTGCTTTCAATAGCATTATTAGGTTCACCCTTTTCATCTGGTTTTGCCTGTTCTTTCTGCCTTTTTTCATTCTCCTCTTGAACATTACTTCCATCTAAAACAATAAAAAAGTGTATTAAGTAATGTTTTTCCAATGTTTTAATTTTAAAAATATTCTAAACAAAGAATACTTCTAAAGACAACATCAGTAAAACCTAAGGGTGGAAGTAAGGTATCTTGAGAAGAAATAAAATAAAAACAGAACCTAAAAAAATCAGTAGAAGTAGAATGTTTTCTTCACAAACACTGGGATTATTCTTTCCTTTGCCAGAGACCCCAAGGCCATGCACACAACTGCAAATTCACCTTTATAACTCAGCTGTGGAAGCTGTATGTGGAACAGGCACGTACAGAGTAAATAACTCATGCACTGGTGAAAGTTAAAAAAAACATTAAAAGAAACCATTTTTCCTCTTACCTTGAGTAGGGTCTGTCAGTTTCCCATCTTCATCTTTATTATCTGTTTCTTCTGCATTACTAAGGGGTGTATCCATATGCTGAACTTTAGCTTTTGAAGGGCTGTCATCTGCATTGAGAACTAAACAAACATGCTTGAAATGTAGCACAAGAGACATTATCTTAATAGAGGATGGTTCTACTACTGCACTTTGATTTCACCCAGCTCTGTTTCTGTGCAATAGTACTTACAAACACTAAGAATAATTTTATAAGCATTATTATGTGACAGCATATTAAATACGAACTACAAATCAGCAAAAAAGTTTAAAATATTTTGTGCCCTGGTTATAACTACATGCTTGCATTTCTTAAAGTACGTAAATATTATAAATGTAGTAGAATGCCACAAAGTCACATGCAAAATTAGACACATTAACCAACAGGTTACAGTCAAGAAATCTAATTTGAATAGGACTCAATTTATTTCAAACCACTTTCCTAGATTCAAAATTACTATTTTTCCTCTTTGGAGTACAACACTGCTAATCGAGATCATCTCATTACTTGTACTGAGCTATTTTAAGGTACCATTCACATACCAATATAAATTAAAATTAAGTACATTAGTTTTAATTCAAATCTTCGTTATTCATGCAATGAGAATAAGGGTCTCATAGCAAGTTTTAGCCATTTCCTCAAATGGCATGCAGTCATACTGTCTGTCCATCTGGACAACATTGCACTACAATGAGTTTTAAAGCACTAAACTGAGTGTGGAGGTCTCACTGATACCACATTCCTACAATTTTGTGAGTATCAATGGCTAGTAAAACAGAAAATTTTCTTCCAGAGGTAAGAGCTATGGCTGTGCTTTAGGCATTGTGTGGCTTTTTGAACTGGAAATTAAAAACAAGCATAGAGCCCCACCTGCTCCTTTTGTCCAGTTCACCAAAATGCTGGTGAGTATCTGGCACTGCAGAGACTATCCTGGTCTGATTTAGATCAAAGTAAGACCAAATTAGAAATGCACAGTTTGCACCCCACTTACATTTCCATTCATGCACACTTACATTCTTGCCATTTCCTCCTCATTGTTGGAGCACCTGTAACAACCTAAAAATAAAACCCATTTATGTTAGTTATTTTGTGGATAAAATTATTCCATAGATATTTCATCAGCATTAATTTTAATTTTTTTTCAAGAATATACGACCAGTAGTGTAAAACACACGTGTGTAAATCCCTTAATGGATATTCAAAAAGTCAGTAAGTTAGTTACCTGGACACTTATTTACCACAAATAAATTTCTTCTAAAGCTCAAAAAAAAAAGAAAATTAAACAGCTGGTTTCAGACAATACAGCAGTAAAATTAAACCAGGTTACACATGCTTTGTTTAAAAATTCCTTAAATCAAGAATAGATTTGCTACGGATGTAAAAAACTACCTAGAAAAACAACAATGTCTACCAAATAGAGATGGAAGTAAATATTTCCATATCCATGAATATAAATCTCAAGTAAAATAAACTGTCTCAAGTCAAGAAGAAATTTCAATAGGTCAAATGAAAAAGTTACTGCCAACAGTCAGCTGCTTTTCTTTTTAAGCAGAGGTTAAAAATAAAGGATATGCAGACAGAAAGGATTTGATAATCTGAAATCTCTCCCTTCTAGAGCATTCATTCTTGACTTGATCTTCTGATATTCCCATACTTGTTTTTTATCAGAAAAGGGCAGGATCAGGGCAGATCAGATCCTTGAGCTTAAGTGTGATGGTATCACACAGAAAGAAACACCGGTATTTTTTCAGATGGGCAGGACATCACCAGCTTTAACACAGGAACCTTGGGAATTCCACTTTGAAAGGAGACATCCATGCACATTAAGTAGCATTAGCAAGGGATCTTGTCAAGAAACACTGCTTAACAAGCAGGATGCTGACAGAAATTGAAGCTGATGGAGAAAACAATTTCAATGTGTGCCACGAAGAATAGTGAACTCCTCAATAAGCTGTCATGAACCAGCGTGGTAAAGTACACCTCAAGAAGAAACTTCACCAATATCCTGTCCACATAAAGGTATTATAAATACTACTGCAGTGTGAGTACCAACAGAGAGCAATACGAAGATATCTCCACACGAGTATGTTTCTAAAGGTGCAGCTCCCTAAGAATTTAAGCTTATGGTGCTTCTGCAATCACATGCACTGCTGATAATCTCATGTCATTTTGCAAATTCCCACACTTCCATCTGCACTATCAGAAATTTTACCTGGTTCCCCTGAGAACTGCCATGAGCAGCTAACGAAGCAGAAACTATTCAGAAAAGTTATAAAGGCAGTTTCCTAGCAGCAATGAAACAACTTATTTTACACACACACAGAGCTGAGAATTGATTAAATATTAGTACATCTATTTGTGCACTCAGATAGGGAAATCTTGTCCAGAATAATCCTGGAAGAATTACTAAAATGACAAAAAGCACCTGTAATAAAGGTTAAAAAGGCAAGATTCGCCTACCGTCCAAAGCAAATCTGCCCACTGTAACGGAAATTACATTCTTTGTTTTTTATTAAATATAAAGTTCCTGGAATTCTTAAGAGAAATGTACCTGTACTTGTTTTCTTCCTTCTTTCTTCTCAATTGTTAATCCAACTTGCCTAACTCTTCTGTTCAGTTCAGAGCCTTTAACCTTAACTTCATCAGATTGTGCTATCTCTGGATAATGCTGTCTCTAGAAAATAAATGCAAGTCCTTAAGTCACACAACTCCAGCGCAGTTAATAATCATGGGAGATAAATCAATTTCTACATATACATAGCAGAACTTATTAAAATGGTTATGCATAGAATCACAGAATAATTTAGGAAACTGAAGCCAAATCTTCAGCTCCAAACAGGCATGACTCCAAATGCTGAATTGGTTGCACAGGACTTTGCCCGCTTGGGTCTAAAAACCTCTGGAAAAACAGATCCCCCCCTCTCTCTGAACAACCTGCTCCAACGCTTGACTGCCCTCACAGCAAAAATCTTCTTCACGTCAAGTAGGAAAATCCCGTCTGAATTTATGTTCCTGCCAAGAAGCTCCAAAAAGCATCTGGTTCTACCTTCTCAGTAAGCTCCTCTGAGGTACTGGAGGGTTGCTACTAGATCCCTCTGACACTTTTTCTTCTCCAGCCAGAAGAAACCCAATTACCTTAACTTCTCTTCATGGTACAAATGTGCTTCAGCCCCCTGACTATCTTGGCAGCTCTCCACCGGACTAGCTAAATTTCAGAAATAGCTTCCTTTCTGCAGTAGCACAAAACCGAACACAATAGTCTGGATATGGCCTAGCAAGGATCAAGAACAGGGGAATAATCACTTCCTTTGATCTACTGCCTGTACCCTTGTTAGTATAGCTCAGCTTGCTGTTAGCCTTCACTGACACCAAGGTACACTACTTGAGCTTGTTATCTACCAGGACCCGAGGCTTTTTTAGCAGAGCAAATTCCAGGCATTTAGTCTCCTGCCTTTTCCGCTACCTAGGGTTAATCCAGCTCAGGTGCATGACTTAAAATTTATCCTTCATGAATTATTATATTTTTATAGTATTTAAGAATTTAGCAGAGATGCAGTTAACAAGTGTAAGATTCAGAATTGCAGGAAACAGTTCCAAGTAAGCAAGAAATATAATAGCTGAGAACACCAAAACTCAGCATGTACGTCTGAATTAATGACCAGAAGCAGCATGGTGTTTATGAAAGACATCATTGCAGATTCATAGCAGCACACCCAACATTAGGTCTAAAACTGCTCCAAAATACTATGTGAACTCAGCTGTCTATGACTTTAAGATATGTGGAATATAATACCAATTTTGAGAGACTTTTATGGGAAGTACTAAAATACTTTTCAGAATATTGCTTTCACAGTTTTGTTAAAGCCCCTCTTAAGCCAATATACTCAAGCAAACATTCAAAGACTGGACAGCCTAATTTCTCTAAACATATTGAAAATAATAATGTGTTTGAATGTTTGTGAGCTGACATGAACCTCAAGAGCTTTGCCAATTGTCATAAAACAGGCAACAGAACTCACATGGCTTGTCTAGCCTCAAAACAGAATACGAGCTGGGTTTTTCCCACCTGATTCCAAGTCACAGTATGGAATAATCTAATATGTATCACGTTATCTAATATGTATCATGTTCATTTACAATTATGTTCCTTTTGAAGCATCTGAAAGATGGAATAGTTTCTTCATTGATCCCGTTCTTTTACATTATACAAAAATCAGTAAAAAAATCTACTTCTAGTTCATTTTAGCTACAGATTTCATTACTGGTTGACCAAAACAGAATAAACTAAAAACTCAGTGTCAAGCAATGGACAGACATACACATTATTGATGAGAAGAATTTTAAGTCTATTCATCACAGTTGCACAATTCCAATACAAAGATTTTCAAAAAAGCTTATGTAAAACCTTCATTTTAATTTTTTAAAAATCAAAATATGACTAACAAATTCTCTCCTTAAATCATTACATTAAAACAAACAAACAAACAAACAAAAACCAAAAGAACTTACCAAGTATGCCAGTCTGTGCTTGGAACCACAAACATGCATGAACATGTTACTCAGTCCTGTTTTACAGCAGCATAGTTGACATTCATAGAGAAAAGGAACATTGTCTTTTGTTCGGTATTCTATTATGTAATTAAGTCCTGTATTGAAAAAGAACCCCAAACAACTTAAGAAATTTGATGTTTGCTGGAACAAATCATCAGTGCTGGTTGCAAAAGCACTGATTTTAAAGCACTGACATATAAGGAAAAGATTACTACTGCCTGTCAAATACATCAATGAAGACTTTTAGAACCATCAGGTAATTTTATCTTTTGGGTGGCTAGACTTTTTGAACACCATAGGTACAAAACTGATTTTTTTAGGATGCCTTGTTTTTACCACATAGGACTCAACAATTTAAAAAAAAACAATCTAAAAAAATAATAGCAACAATTATTTTTTAACTATTTAGAAGGGAAGGTATTTTCATATATGTCCCTAGTTGTTTCTTCTGTCAATTCCTATCTCCCTTCCCTCCACTGGATGGGTAGTTAAATTGCAAAGAGCCACAGCGATCTTTTAACTTAAAGTTCATTTCTGTCACATCACTTTAGATTGTTTCTAGAGAATACTGTCAACATGAGATATCTAATCAAATATGTTCCAGGCCAAATCCAATGATTTTGTCACTAAGATCTGTCATTTCCGTACCATACTATTGGGTACTCAGTGTAACCATAAGAAGATTTTATTACACATTACCTAATTTTACATTTTAAAAAACTAATCCGTACTCTTTAAAGGTAAGCATCACAAAACCAACTACAGTATTAAAAGCCCTTACCAAGCGCAGGTTCTGAATCTTTACATGTATTAAGCTGTTCTTCCAACGTCTGTCCATGATATGATGCGTCCTTCTCTGGCTCAAGTAGCACTGTAAGAAATTCACATACAAGTGAATCCCTGCTCATACATGGTCCCACACCACAAATTAAGTCAGTTATTATAAAACATTATCCCCTCAATCTTATTTCCACTCTTTTTAAAGCATTTGGTTTGCAAAAATTAAGTATTACTACAAAATATTACTGCAGATTGAAAGTAACTGAACAGAAATGAATTCCCAATGACCTGCTAAGATCTAGATATCACCTGTAATATTGTACCTCAACATTTTTTATTTCTTCCACTTTTTTTTTTCAGGGAGGTGTGGGGGGAGGCATTAAACGTTCTTACCTAAATCAGGAAGTTTCCCAGGTGTTTTCACTTTCTTCCCTAAGCAATTTCCTGTTTTAACTAAAAACAAAAACAAAGAAGAAAACAAAGAATCCGACAGAAGTGGAACTGAAATTGTTAGTACAACTGAAAGAACAATTTGGTAAAATAACTGACTACTTTAGAAAAAACTCTTTGAGCTTTTGTTGACATGAGAAAACTAAGCTATGTTTAGTTTTGAATGTGCTAAGAGATTTTTTTTCACAGATTCCCAGAGTATTCTGAGTTGGAAGGAACCCACAAGGATCATCGAGTCCCCTACAAGGACTGAACCCTCGACCTGGGTGTCATTAGCACCATGCTCCAAAAGATGGACAAAAAACATTCACACCAAACAACGACGAAGTTATTTTTATGTCAGGCAATTCAGTGAACCAGGCAGAGAGGAAGATCAACCAAGTTCAATGTCTCTAAACATTTCAGGGCATCCAGGAATTTCAGGACGTTTATTTCAGCAGCATACAGCTCCTAAATATTTCATCAGTTAAATTTCCTTTACAATCCAAACAAAAATTACCAGATCAGGTAGGTCCAATGACTCTGTCTAACTTGAACAACAACTTTCAAACTGAGTAAGAGCAGTGCACTGTAGAAACCTGTAAATACATTTTGGTGCATCATGAAACCAAAGTGGGAAAACAATTGTGAACACAGCTAGACCTTCACTCCTTCTGGAACTAGACCAGTTCATCAAGACTCAGGGTTGGTTTAACGATTTATTAAACCTATTAGAAGTATTAAAAATATCTTAATTAGCTGAAGCAAATTAACCCCTTTTCAAAAACAAATATAAAGTATATACAGTATTTCTACATGCTTTAAGAAGCATAGTTTTTTTTAAGTATATTTTAAATTTTGAAGGTCTCTAACGTTTTGAATTCTTTAGGGTTTCTCAAAATTTTAATGTAAGTGATTTTTAGTATTCTAGCTAATGCTTGTTAATCAACTTTGCATACCTCTTGCTCACATTACTGATTGATTAGGTAGTTATATCGTTAAAAAACACAAGACAGGTCTTAAAGCACAAGTCTTGAGAAAGTCTTTTTCTTATTTGTTTCATAAATGACTACATTGGGGTGGGGAGAAAGATGCAGGTATAGAACACAGCAGGAAGCAAAACTTGCACTTACACATGCCATGAGCTTTCAATGCTTCTTCAACCTAAGTTATGAAGTCATCAACCAACAAAGAAAGACACTTAAGAGTCAAAAAACAACAATGCGAAGCTTTCATTACGTATAAAATAAGTTACATTAATACCAACAGCATAGACTATCTGAGGTGAACAATTACATGAAAATTAAAAGAGAAAAACATCCTTTTTTTTCCTAGAGATTGTCTATGATTTAAGTAATTCCATTTTGCCTTTACTAACAGCCATGTATTCTCATGTATTGTCTTTACTAGACATAAAGTCGTAACATCTTCTGAAAGGACTAATGTACAAAACCAAGCTCTACTTTATCGTGGTACACAAGACAGTAAATTAGCAAAACTAGTTAAATATCTGAAATTGTATGTTTCAATACCACATTAAAAAATAAATTTCAAACCCCATATGCTATTGCTAAATAAATTGGTAACATCTGCCAAAAGGTGCATTCAAAAACTGATCTTACCGCCTTGTGTTTTGCTCCAAGGAAGTGAGTCTGCAAGTTTAGTGCAGAAGAACACCAGATTTTGCAAATCTAGATTAAAGAGAAGTATTTCTAGCGCGGCGCACAGACCAAGAGAAATAAAATACCACTGATATCAAAGGAGATCTACTATTGGACTACTGGTATAGGTAAGTTCTACAAAACTACTACTACTTCAAAGACAAACTGGAGCAGCCTCCTAAAATTGAATTTTATAAGGCCCCAAGACCACCAAAACACAGTGGAATGAACCAGAATCTCCACATCACTTAAGAATTTCAGATGTCTCCAGAACTCTGCAGCTATCTCATAACACTTTTTGTGTGGGTGTGTGTGGATAAGTAAAGACAGATCCAAGATCTTCCTCACACACACTCAACCAAGCGTGAGCCACAGGCACGGCACAATAGCGACAAGCCAGGACACCTGCTTAAGGTGAGCCAGTGCCCCTCAGTGCTGCATCCACACTAGCTTACTCTGATCAGTTTGGGGCCTGCCTCACTTTGGAAAACTTCCCTATCACAGCTGTTTTATCACAGAATGGGAGCAGACTAGATTTAAATTCACATGAATGAACAGCAGCAGCCTAAATATTTTCTTCTCCTCTAAAAATCCCAATATGCTTTAAAAAAACAGCAATAAACCTGACAGAAAAATTAGGATTTTTTTGTTTCTGAACAGGAGCTGCATTTAATCATCCATTTTTAAAAGAAGGCCTTTATTTAGAAACATAATATTATTAAAATTATGCATTTTAATAAGTCGATTCTTAATACACATCCAAGTCAAACATGACAAAGACAGCAAAATAAGTTCAGCTCCAGTGCTATTTATCAATCTTGCTCAAGAGAAAAAAAAAACCACTTGGTTTAGTACAACTTTGTTCCACCAAAATCACTTTCTATTAGTTACAATTTTCAGTAAGTAATACTTACATTGCAGTAAAAGGGGTTTACTTGCTTCTTTATTTCATTTTCAGGGTCCATATTCAGTCTTTAGATGATAAAAAAACTCTAGGAAAATTGCAGAAAGATTGCAAACTTTTGTTTTAGCTTCACAAAATTATTTACAATTTTGTTTCGCCTATATGAGGGTTAGGCACATTCCAGCTTTAATTTGTGCCTCGCCTTGAGTTATATTCAACCTCTAAATCTCCAGGATAATGATCCTATTTTCAACTCGAGAGCAAAACTACAGCATGGAAAGAAACAATTGTTCTCCGAGAGCTTCCCTCGGGAAACATTAACGTCACCAGAAGATTACGCACACCCTGAAACAAAAACTAATCCGGACCATTTCAAGCTTCCCCCTTCTTTCCTGGGATAGGACTGCGCGCATGGGCTGGGACAGATGACACACACATTGGGAACAGCCAGCACGCAGTGCCCGAGGCGTGCCTTGGGAACAGGAGGCACACGGCGGGGTTTGGGAAGAGGGACACGCTCCCACCCACACCGCGGGGGCGAAGGAGGGAGGAAGGGAAGGAGGGAGGGAGGGAGGAAAGGAAGGAAGGGAGGGAAGAAAGGGAAGCAAGGAGGGCCCGAAGCTCAAAACCCCACGCCAAGAGCGGCGCCACGCGGGAGAGCGCCCTTCCCGGCACTTCCAGCCCCGCCGGGGAGGACACA
>VZTD01003563.1:581117-624819 GCA_013397725.1 Rhagologus leucostigma | reverse complement strand
CGGGTGTCCCCGGGCACGGCCGTGTCTCCGGCGGGAGAGGCCAGCGCCGCGCCGCCCATGTTGCGGCGGGCGGGAATCCAGCGCGGGGTTTGCGGGGAGCTGGAGGGAGCGGTGCCGGCGACCTGCTGGCGGGGAGGTGAGGGAGGCGGGGAACTAGGGAGGGAGGGAGCGAGCCGAGGGGCGCTTTGTTAGGAGCAGCGAGCGGGGCCGCAGGGTGGGGTTGTCCCNNCTAGCGCGGAGATTAAAAAAAAAAACGAGCTCGAGTTAATGTTTGAGAAGTTCGGGTGCGGGAGAGTCTGGTAGGATTCCTGTATTATGCCTATTTTTGGATGGATTTCAGGCAGTCGTTCGGAATAACAACCTGCGTCCATTACCTTGCTTGCTTTGGATGTTCTCCATAGGTAGCGGGATGACCCGCTTTAAATCTGTCTGTGTACACCTATAGTGTAATATGATATAGATGTATATATATTTTAATACATTTCCGTGTATAGCTGTATAAAATCCGACAGGAGAAATTTGGGCAAAGTACTGTGAATTTTTACTAATAGGTTATCTTGTTTGTTTGCTGGATGATCCATGATAACTATTCATTTGTTTTAAAGCTTGGGGGGAAAGCACCCAAGGAGGTGGGAAATTTTAAAAATCTGATTAAAACACATTTTCTGTGTAGATCTCGTTCATATTTGCAATGTGCTCCTAATTACCTAGTGATTTCAAGTCTCAAGGTAGGCAGGGTCAGGCCTGGAACACTGATGGAAGCTTGGTGAGGAAAACCTAACATTTGAGGAAGAAGATCACTGTTTACTGCTAAGTCTGTCATTCAAATGAAATATAAACCTGTTGTGACTAGTTCGGGTCATTGGATTTCCATGCCTTTTTTTCACCCTCAAACACTGGATGAAAAGGACAGAATTATGATTGATTTCCAATGCTGTTAATTACTGACTATGTTTAAAGCTTCACCTACAATTTAAGTTTTATCAATCCTTGAATATTTCTGGTAGTAATTCTGTTGGCAATGGTAAGTGAACTTCATTTTTACCCCACAAGTGACCACAGTTTGCTGGCAAACTCTTTTGTTTGGGTTTGGTTAGTGTTACCTCCTTAACATTTAGGATAAATCTTCCACCATAACACTTGAAATGATTTTTTTTTCTTTTACTGGGCTTCTTGGCAACTGATTGGATCTTGGGTGTCTCCTTAGAAGTGTGCAAGCAAAATAATGCATGTGTGTGACCTATTTATGAACATATGTGCATTTCCTAACTTGTGTAATTTTTTTTCAAGATATTCTTCCAGCAGATCACAGTACGTGCCTCATAGTCTTTAAAAGAAGAATGCTGCACAACATTTCACAGTAAAGATGAGGAGCTGAGAGATATTCCTGTTACCTTAAAGCTGTAGAAGTTTGTGTGAGAGGACAAATACTTAGGACACTGCTTTGTTTTAGGACAAGTTGTGAATTGAGTCATGCCAGGACAAGATATTTCGGATAAAGTGCTTTCTTAGTGCATGTGTGTTGGAGCCTAGGCACCTGTGAGAGTGGGAGAAGCTTTCCAGCCTTTGTTTCTTTGAATTTACTCTGCAACTGTCCTCAAGCTCCCACACAAATCAATCCAGTTTACTGGATGAGCCATACACAGTAAACTACTTTTATTTCAGCGCAGATTCCTACCTGCTAAATTATATCCCAGGCATATGTCCTGGAAGGACTGCTTAGCCTCGAAATGGAAATTCTGTGGGCTTGTGAGAGTCCTTTCTCATACTCTGCAGAGGAGCCAGTGGGCTGCAAGAAGGTGATTAATATGCATAAAGAAAAAAGAGGTGAATATAAATATATGGTGGTGTTTTGACGCAGCTTCTTGGTATTCTGAGTTCTCTGACATCTCAGAGTCCTTTCTTGTTCGCCTAATTGCAAATGGGCTTTAATACATTGAAGAAAGTAGGCTAAGCATGTAGGAGCTTGAGAAGAGCCTTCCAAAACTCTTTTCTTCTGTGTATTAAACTGCCCACACCAGTTCTTGAGTTCCTTTATGCATCCTAGATCATGATCCTGGCTTCTTCACAGAAAGGACACAAATACACTGTGTATGTTTAGGAAACAAATAGTAGGGATGTGATTAATGGAAGGAAAGACCAATATATTCTTCTCAGGGTAGGACCTGTATTTCCATTCTTAAATGTTTAGTATTTGAACTTACAACTGGGGATCTCAGATGCTACCACAGTAAAAATAATAGAAGTAAATGATAGTGTGGCATGAAAGTGATACTTCAGTTTGCTCCATCCATGAAAGATGAGCTTTTATTCTAGTACATAATTTGTTAATATATCAGAACTCATATTTGGAAATGTTTTAGATATTTACTGACATCATTTGATCTCTGCCAGTCTGTGGAGCTGGATATTTCGCACCTGGAATCCAGAAAGCCCTAGTAACATTGTTTAACTTTTTGAACATAGTCTCCAAAGTTCTGAAAATCCAGTTTTTCTAAACAGAGGGATTTTCTAAACATATAACGATTTTTTGTCTGAGATTCTCTCACCTTTTAAAAACTAGAAGTAAGATTTACATCCATCAGTAGAAGGTAGAATCAGTCCTTTCTGATCACATGGAGTCTCTGATCCTGGTTTTTCAGGATCATGAGCTACTGGGTCTTGAAACTTGTCGGTGGGACTGCATTTCATCCCATTCCTTGGTGGAGTTGAGGTTAAGATAGAACCAATATTTAGTCCCAAGAATTTCATTTCAGCAGCTGTCCAAAGGAACTTAATGGTTTGGAACGGTGCAATAAGTATGTAAGCAAAATAGATTAGTATATAGATTCTATTCCATTATAGGTCTCTTTTATTTTACATGTTTTCAGAGTAGTTTCGTGGAGCAAAACTGCCAGGTTTCAGTATCTTTGCTAGAATGTCAATTTCCTGGCTACGGGGTTTTTTTTTTCCTAATTTGTGTTTTATTTAAGGAACTCCTGAAGCAGCTATTCACTTCTTTTAGACCTAGACATTGTAATGACTGGTATGCGATGAAAGAAGTTTCTTTACATATACCTAGTTTGTTCTGTGGGTTTATAGCTGTTTAAGAATTCCTGTCACCAATGTGGGGAGTGGCTTAAGTTTTCACAGACCATAAAAAATAACTTGATACAGTGTGACAGAGGAAATACTGAACCAAGAAACTGTCTTCCTTATGCTCAGCCACCCAGCTCTCTTCCTTCTTCCTCCTTTTGCTTTCGTGTAAAATAAACTAGCTCTTCTATGCACAGTAGCACTATTAAAGTCTGTTTTCTATGGATCTTTCCCTTAGTCCCCTAGATCCTGTCTGCTGCAAAAACTTCAGTTTTCCCATGTCCTTACTAGGATTTGGTAAGAGAGAGCGGAACTGTGACTATCCAGGACCCACAAAAGTGCCAGCTGCCCAGTCAGGACATGCCCGGAGATAACCCAGTCAAGCACTGACAGAAAGTACAAACCAAATGTTTGCTGCCTTTTTCAGTAGGGGTACAACTTAGCTGCTGACTTGACCTAGGCTATTACTTATTTCTATTCATCTTGCTTCAGTTTTGCTGCTCCAGGCTTTGTTCCACTGTGTCCTCTGTTCTTTGACTCCTTTGTTTTGCTGCTGTCATGGTTTAACCCCAGCCGGCAACCAAATGCCACGCAGCTGTTCGCTCACTCCTTGCCCCCTGTAGGGTGGGAAGGAGAATCAGGAAAAAAAGTAAAACTTGTGGGTTGAGGTAAGAACAGTTTAATAATTGAAACAACATAAAATATAATAATAACAACAATAATAATAATTATATTTGTAGTGAAAGAGAGAGAGAGGAAGAAAACTCAAGAGAAACAGGTGATGCACAATACAATTGCTCACTGCCTGCAGGTCCCGGCCAACTCCCTCCTCATTTATACACTGAACATGACATTTTGTGGTATGGAATATCTCTTTAGCCAGTATGGATCAGCTGTCTTGGCTGTGCTCATTCACAGTTTCTCGTGCACCTGCCCCCTGGCAGAGCATGGGAAACTGAAGATCCTTCACTTGGAATAAGCACCACTGAACAACAGCTGAAACATCAGTGTGTTATCAGCATTATTCTCTCTAAATCCAAAACACAGCACTGTACCAGCCTTCAGGAAGAAAATGAACTCTGTCCCAGCTGAAACCAGGACAGCTGGGCTTTGTCATATTTTATGGGCTACTCGAGAGAGCTGCTGTTTTTACATCAGACTTGGGTTCTCATTTTGATATTAGCTTATCTGTTAGCTTTCTTTTTAAATATAGGTAGTTACTTTTGCTGAAAGAGACGAGAATAACTGTAAGTACTAAGATGTTTGGAGGAAAGGAACTACAAGGATGGCACAAAGAAGGTCCTAGTGCGGTGGAGTTAAGGGAAAATATATTGAGAAGAGGAAATCTGATGGTGATATCTAGTGCATTGTTAAGGAATGTTATTGATAGCATAGGGTTAAAATGTTTCTAAATTGTAGTAACCAAAGTAGGCCCCTAGAGCAAGACAGACATTCTATTCAGGCCAGCCTGAACCTGTGTACTTGCCTGGATGGTAGGAGGCAAGCCTGAACTTGAGTATTCACTTAGGGGGTAAGAGACTAAGATGAGTTAATTGTGTAGCTGCACCTGGGAAAGGGGGCTGAAAATTATGCTTGAGTGAAAACACATAATAGATGATCGTTTGGGGGGTTTTGACATTTATGCTTGGAGAAGGGATTAATATATGATTATACAACGAGAAGGGTATATAATGTGAGCACCTGAAATCCATGTCGGGGATTGATTTGGGTTTGTACCCCTCTCCCCTGGCGCCTTAATAAAGCACCTTGCATGTAACCCGTCCGTGGTTATGTGTTTCTACGCTAACATTACGAGAGAAGTAGTAGAAACAATAGGCAAAAGACTAGAAAATTCATTTGGGAAGAGTCCTAGACTAATAGGAATATGAACCAACTATCTTATGTATGTTGTATCACTGGGTTTAAAGATTAAAAACAGAAGAAATGAGAGCTAAGGTAGCATTTCTGCCCAAAATCTAAAAGTAATTTGGGCTATGCAGTTACAGTGGGAAGGAATGGGGAGAAAAGTGTGAAAAGATAAAAGAAGCAAAGCTACATTTTGTTGCACAGTCATATGTTGTTAACTCAAGGCAACACTGCTTTATTCCTTTTTTTTTTTCCCACAATGGCCAAGAATTCTCTGTTATCAGCTACCCTTTTCCTGGTGGCTGCATAAGTCCTAGACTTGAGAAGAGAGGCGGTTGCTGACATGGTGTAAGTGTATAGCAGTGGCTGTACTGAGTAAGGCCAAAACTCTTTTTAGCCTGGTTGTTGGCTCCTGAGAGTGAACAGCAGCTCTAGCACCAGGAAGTGCCACACATGCAGGGCCAGCAGTCAGGGGCGAAGGACCTGTACCTTCCGTGTGGTTGGTTTCTGTAGTCATTTCTTGTCTCCTTGCAGCTCTTACTGCTTCTCAATATTGTAATACAGGTCAAGATCCTGCTGCCTGTTGGTTACCAGCCAGGGGGAGGCTGAGCATGGGGGAGAACCAAGCTGACAGGTCTTTAAAAAGACAACTTCTTACTATCATTGCTCATACAGTTTTCAAATATTCTAGAGAGAAGGGAGAAATTAGTTATACACAATCTGCAAGGACAGAAGAGGGTATTCTGTATACCAAAGGAAACCCAAACATGCTGAAAGCGGCTTTAGACTTAAACCTGAAGCTAGCGAGGACTGGATTTTGGAATTTGTTCCTCAGTTCAGGGCTTGGAAAACCTTCTGGGAGTGAAAAAGTACAATGAACAGGAAAACAAGATATTAAACTCAAGATACTAAGTAAATACTGAGTATTTTGTATCAAGACAAATTGTAACAAAGACAACCTTTCATTATAGTCCACTTCTGGAACTGTGTATCCACTAAAGTGGCAACACAAACCAGCATGTTATTATATTCTATCTTACCTGGATGTTCCATTATGTACTCTAGAACTACTCAAAAGCTATTCTAGAAAATAAAATTAATCAGACGCTATCCTTAGGAGGTTGGGGTTTTTTTTTCTGAAACACAGTTTCCTAATACTGCAACCAGTTCTAATTTGTGTTTGTTTTGTTTTTTTTTTCTTTTTTCTTTCATCATTGTTTTCATAGGAATTTTGACTTCTTGGAGAAACAGTAGAAAATGCAAAACGAAATAATAAAGCCTGCTAAATACTTCTCAGAAGTGGAGAAGAGTGTGCTGCTTGCATTAGTTGAAAAATACAAATACGTGCTTGAATGTAAAAAAAGTGATGCAAGAACTATTGCTCTGAAACAACGCACCTGGCAAGCACTAGCTCACGAATATAATTCACAGCCCAGTGTATCACTGCGAGACTTCAAACAGTTAAAGAAATGCTGGGAAAATATCAAGGCACGGACAAAAAAGATAATGGCACATGAAAGGCGGGAGAAGGTAAAAAGAAGTATTAGTCCACTTATAAATACTCACATCGTAGGGAAAGAGAAGATTGCCAGCATAATGCCTGAGCAAATGTACTTTTTGCAGAGCCCACCAGAAGAAGACTCTGAATATCAGCCTGATGCTTCCAGTCAAGGTATAAATGCTGCTGTAATGATGCAAGTAGTATTGCTTTTTATGTGGTTTTGCAGTGATTCTTTTTCAGCAGTTCAAATCTCTCCGCTTAGCTGTGACTGCTGTATATAGAAAAGCAATTTCAGAGCTATGATATTACAAGGCTCTGTGTATTTCCCTAGGCCTCCGGGAGTTAAATGGGTGTGAGGGTTTTCACAATTTTTTTTCATCTGTTTTTGACATATCTGCTGCTTTGTGGCAAGCATCACAGTTTCTATCATGCCAGCTTTCCAGAGAACAGTCCCAAGGATATCTTTATCATTGTTAAAGTATCATTTTTCTGGTTTAAAATTAAAAAAAAAGTCACCAGCAGCAAATTGATACACAATTGCCTTCTGCAAGAGTTCCCTGTAGGTCTTTCCTCCTTTGTTTTCAAGGACTAAAAAGAGTATGTAGAGCCATATTTCACACTGCAGTCCACATTGGAGAATGGCCTTTCTGAAAAAGTTCAGCAGTACATTCTTCTTTGTTTGGCAAGCGTACACAGAAGGAATAATTCAATACCAGAAGGGAGGGTGGCTACAACAGTTTCATGCAAATTTTATGTCAGGATCTTACACGGAAGACTGTCCTTGCTCAAAAGACAACAGCAGTTACATTGTTAGGTAACATTCTTAGAATGTCTCTTTCATAATTGTATTTACCATAATTAGTCATTTGGATTTGGATAGGAAAGTATTTCAAGACCCTCGTTTGCAGTGGTAACTATTCTGTTCCCTGAGTAGTCTCTTTTATTTCAGAAGAATTGGTAGAGCCTTCTCAAAGTTAGAATAATGTAATTTTTTCATAAAAATGTACACTACTGTGTTTACGACATCTACAGCAGAAATAAGGAAAGAATAAGTGTTCTTCCTAGTATTCCCTCAGTCTTTTGATATTCATATTGATACAGCTTCACCTCACACTCAGCTCTTTCATAAAAATATTGCAAGTCACATATGGGTTTAGCTTAAATGGTTGCATTAAGGTTTAGCTCCAGGTTCAGCCACTTAGGTGTCCACATGTAAGTGTCTACATTCACTTTAGTCTTCTGAACTCCTGCTATAGCCATGGAGCTCTTTCAACAGCGGCCCGAGTGGTTCTGTTCAGCCCACTATGCCCTTAGTGTTCTGTAGCAGAACTGCATTATGTAGTGGCTCCTGTGCCTTTCTACTGGAGCACAAGGTTTAGATGGACGAGAAATAAGGAAAGAATATCACAGTAATTTATATTATCACATTTCTGTTTCTTGAAGGAGGGGAAGAGAATACTATAATCCTTTTTCTTCTTTTGTTTGCAGAGTCATTTGTTGTGTCAAACAGAGAACTTTGTGATGAAGACAAAGAGCTGGTACATTTTCCAGTATGCGAAGGTACCTCCCAACCTGAGCCTTCGTGTTCTGATGTCAGAATAACAGCAGATAAGAACTACAGAAGTAAAGCATCTCAGGAAAGTGCTCTGAAAAAGATGCATGAGGAAGAACATCATCAGCAAATGTCAATTTTGCAACTGCAGTTAATCCAAATGAATGAAGTTCATGTGGCAAAGATACAGCAAATAGAAAGAGAGTGTGAGATGGCTGAAGAAGAACACAGGATAAAAATGGAAGTGCTAAATAAAAAGAAAATGTATTGGGAGAGAAAACTGCAGACCATTACAAAAGAATGGCCTGTATCATCATATAACAGACCCTTTCCTAATTCACCTTAGAACACAGAAGGGCAGAGAGCCAGTCTGATTCAGCACATTTATGAGTAACACGCACTGGAAAGAGGGTTTTCTACTGTGAATGTACAGTGACAGGGTAGGTGCCTGGCTGATAGTGAACACGCTATGACTCTTAATGTTTAGGGAAACAGTGGTATAGTCCACCAAGAGGAAAACTCTGTTGTTCATTTGTAGGTAGTTCTGATTTGTTTAACTCACAGACATGCACAGTGTTCTAAAATGTGAACGTATTTTCCCCTCTCAGAACACCCTTGATCCTTGTGAAATTTAAGGTACGCTGGGTATTCTTACATTGGGTCTTCTTAAGAAAACATAACAGCTTTAAATATCGGGCTGTAGTGTTTGTTTTGATTTCTCTCTCTTCCTATCTACCATCTCCCAAATGAAGACAAGGGTTGGAGTTGCTCTCTGCTATTGAGACAAAGGTGGTTGACAGGTATCAGTTGGATCATTATGCTGAGGCTTAGGGAAAATAAACTACTTAATATAGTCCGTAACTTATTCTTCATAGAAGATGTGAAAATGAAGGAAGTAGCAAGAGGGCTACTGTAGTAACAGCCCTTTCCTTCTGAAGAACAGTAATATTTCCTAGCTGGCTGGCTGACTGAGGGAATGGTTGTGGACTGGCTCTCCAGTTGTTTGAGCCTTGACACTTGAGAAGTTAAGAAGAAGGTGACTTCTTCCTCAAAAGCCACTGTGCTTGTTCTTTCGTTTCGAGGCCCATCTTGTATTGAAGTAGAATACTCAAACAGGAGGGTCAAATGCTGCTGCCAGCACTGTGTGCTGTTCACCTGAAGTCATTCTGAGGGGAAGAGCTTTTTAAAAATTCATAAAGCTCTCAAAATGCAGTGAGCCAGTCAGTCCATTGGCAAAGTCTCCCTCTATTTTCCTATGCAATACTTGATGGTGTAGCAGCTAGCTTGATTATCTCTCCTTAGCCAGAAGAAAGGACTAAGACTCACCCTCTTTTCCATCTCACAGGGTAGGAAGCAGCTCAAGGCAATCATTCCTGTCTTGAAGCACTGTTCTGTTTTGTTTTGTTCTGTCCTGTGCGTTATGGTGGTGTGTTTCTTGCCTTTGCTGTCAGTGAGGGGTGATGGACATGATTTGTATGAAGGCATTCACATGAAGGTCCCCACAGATTTTGGACATCCAGAGTAGTAGATGGTAGGAAAGCACAAATAAAGATAATCCTTACCCTGGCAATCATTTATTCTAGTGGGGCAAGAGTTAAGAAAATGTGAAATACAGAACCCTGCAGGGATTCGTAAGAACTTCTGGTGTGGGAAAACCTGTTTTACAGGAAGCTGTACAACCATTATTTGAAGCAGTGAGAAAAATGAACAAAACCATAAATTTTCATTGAAAAATCTGACTATCACATTATTCAATAAAGTATTTTCAGATCATGACTCATGAGGGCAAGTCCATACTGTGAGATGTATTCAAAGCAGAGTATGTTACAAAGCATACATTCTCAGTTACATTCCTATCTCTTTCCCTGGATGCTCTTTCTGGTGGAGTGAGTTCTTTTGGTTTTGTTTTGGATTGAGTAGGGTTTTGTGGGTGTGGGTGTGGGTGTATGTTTCTTTTTTTTGACCTGCTTTCACTACTGGTGATTCATCTTTGTGAGTGCTGCCATTATCAACCACAAGGCTCACTGTGGTTAACACTGTGGTACCTGCGCTGCTTCCTTAAATGTGCTAACACCAGCAATCACAATGGGAGCTATTTACTACAACTTAGTTTATATGACAGAGGGAAAAAAATACACTGGGCTGCTGCAAGATAAAAAAATAGGCCCTGGGTGAAATCTGAAGACAGATCTTTTTGACCACAAACTCAATATTGTTATAAATTGGCTGTGTGAAGAAAGTACAGGAATTCCGAAGAAGGATATTGTTCTGGGCACTTTACTTTTTCTGCCGAATGGAAACACTTTTGGAAGGTATAATAACAGTAGAGGCTAAAGAAAAGTAAACAGGATTGAGGACCTTTTTGTTCTGAGATTGCATTCTGTGGTCCGGAAATGAGTCTGTTTGACTGGTTGTGACAATTGTTCAGGTACCATCTGGAAAAAAAGAATAGGGAAGACGTTTTTCTTAATCAGTGATGGGACTCCTTCTGCACTGGTTCTAAGTGAAAGTAATTTGAAACTATGGAATGGAAACCAGGTGTTAAAAGGTGATGAATGGAGACAATTTCAGCACTGTGAAGAGGGCAGGAATATAGGCAATCCAGGTCTAGATAGCCTCATGAAAATTATTAAATAGTCAGAGAGGATCTCACAAAATGTGAGATAAGGCTGGCTTGAACTCCTGGAAATTATACCATTGCTCGTGAAAGATTGTTTTATTTTTATATTTAAAAATCCTTTAAAATAAGCATGTTTCCAAACTGTACTAAATGGGCAATGCCTTGCTTCTTGGTATATTTTCTTATTCTGAGACCAGAAATTACAGTTCTTAGGCTGAAAAATAGATCCTTTCAATTAAGGTTCTATTTAAGAGAAAGAAAATCATAGAAGAAAGATTAAGAAGAGACAAGAGGAAGATATGAAAGAAAGAATGATCATTACATGCATAGGGGAAGAATGGGAATGTTACACCTAACATAAATTATACAAGATGGTTTTGTGGTACAGGCAATAGGTGGTTCACAGGTGAGACAGGCTCTTGGTTTCCCATTTGTAGTTGACTTTGCTGGTTTTGTTGTTGGTTGCTGTAAAATTGGGTGATAGACACAGAAAAATGTAAAAGATCAACAGGAGGAAGTGATGTATCTCCTTGCCAGGCTTTGGCTTTACAAAGTGATCAATGTCACGGAATTGAAATTACTTGAGAAATTACTTATGCCTTTGTTGTTGTTCTTGCAATTACTCCCTCTGGTAGTCGGGTTTATCTTTTCTTGTGTTTGACTTTTTTTATATGTAATATAGCCATCTCAGACAATATGTCCATTTATTTCTCTCCCCTTTCTTCTGGCTTATATCATTCAAATACTTTCACATAATTCTGTTTTTCTGCTAACCATTTGGCCAAGTTATATATGCATACTCTCAAGGTTTTTCCACATATAGAATACAGCAGTATTTTAAGAAGAAGTTGGTATAAAAGTTTTTGTCAATAATGAACTTTAAAGATATACAGGGCAAAATGATCCCTGCTTAACTCCATAACAAAAAATGTGTTTGATAGGTAGTGGCCATTGTTCTCAGCCTCTATATTCTTAGGAAGAGAAACAATGACCTTCTAGACAAGGTGTGGTGAATTCCTTTAGGCTCCCCAAATTGACATGAGCCTAGCTTCAGGTGCTGTCTGTCCTTGAGGGTCATCTAATTTGTTGCCTAGTATAATTTTTTTCATTTGTTGATTTTTTTTTCCTCCTGCATTTATTCCGTATGTCTGTTCCTGCTTAGTTTTTTAACCAGCAATATGAGCAGGGGGTTTCATTCAGAGCTATGTGTTTTACTCTTTCCTTCCTCTTGCCCAGACTGCCCATATGACAGAATTTGAACATGAAATGGGTGCTCCTCTATCATCACCTTCACCTTCTATAGAAAGTGTGGTTAGTTACCTTTTCCACACAGCTGCCAGTACATTCTGGATTCTGCACACAGGCTAGGAAGCAGAGGATTTTGAAGAGAGGTTAGTACTGAGAAAGGTCTGTTTGGAGAAGAGCACTTTCTCCATTCCAGCTCCATGTAATTTCGGAGGACAGTCTGTGACCACGAAGTCATTCATCAGGACCAGAGCTATGCAGAGTGCTGAAGCTGTGTGAGTGGTTCTGATTCTTCCTAAATCCTTGGGGTTCTGAAGAAGTTAGGTTTGAGGTTTTCTGGTAAAAAACTTCCTTCTTTCTCAGTAGTTGAAGAGTCTCAGTGGAATCCTTTCACAGGTACTTCTTTAAATGAAAGCTCTTACCGTGACAAAGAAACAACCCATCCTGCCATCTATTCTACCTCTTTCAATGCCCAGGCTGCTTTATCACCGGAGCAAGGGATCTTGCTGCTTGCCGCAAATCCTCTCTCTGAAGCTCCTTCCTGCACTGCAGAGATGTGTTTAGCCAGGGCTGAACACACAGCCCTCCCCAGGCACTGCTCAGAGAAGCGATCCTTACAGCGTAGGTACACCTCGTGTGGCTGAGCTCAGCACTCAGATTTTGGGCTCAGCACTCAGACTTTGAACTATTGCTACTCAGGGTCACAGTATTCCCATTGCAGCCCTGTGACCAGAGAAAGAGGGATGTCTCAGCCCTACCCTTTTCTGGGCATATAGTGCAGCTGAGGATGTTGTGCTGAATTTTGTTTAATGAGCATTCATCTCTGTGTGTTTCCAATACCAAATTTTAGCAGCTTCCCAAGGATTTGTATGATTGCACGGGTGTTTTTCAATGATCTTTTGCAGATATATTTTTTTTCTGATTGTAGTTACAGTGGCTTTTATGTGTCCTTTTCCTTCTTCCCCACTTGCATTATAATGTTCCACTTTTGTTCTGAATCTCTGTGGTTACAGTCCATACAACCACACATTCATGTAGTATCAAGTTTTCAGGTATTTTTCTCATTATGACATTGAAATAATAAACTGTTACACATTTGTATTTTGCTACTCTGTGGGTAGGGGAATTATATGTAAATCTTAAAATAACACCTAATTGAATTTTTTTCCAGACAAGTCCCTCACAAGTAGTCCTGTGATTTCATATTTTGAGCTAGCTTGCTATTTTTGAAAGACTAATACACCTTAGTTGCTTTCATAAGATAACTACCTGTCTTTCCACATTATTTTTCTGTTTCTTCTCAAGACAGCTGACTGTATATTCACACATCATCACTCTTCCTGAATTTTGTACATTTGATAAAAAGGAAGATGTCCATTCATTGCCATCTGTAAGAACAGGATAATATGTTTTCCAGTGAAAGCAAGCAATGGTCTCTGTTTCTGGTACCACAAATTGACTTCCATGCTGCTGATCAGCTTGATTCTGTTATATCTAAACAAGGTGCATGTAGAAAAGGGGACAGATTTCTGGACCTAAAACTAGAGCTATAAAATAGAAATGTACTAGCTGTGGCTCCGAAAATTTTACTGTTCTGGTGGTGAAGGAATTAGGCGTGTGATAACATCATCAGTCATGTTAATAACAAATAAAAAACTTGCAAAGTCAAAAAAAAAAGGGCTGGTTTTCAGAATTAGTCAAAGTGAAGACAGCTCTTAGCTGTCCCAACAGGTAACGTTGTCACACATGTCAAACAATTTCTCGTCATGGTCTTCACTGCTCTTTCCCTTGAGACTCTGGACACTTCTATCATAGCATTCACAAGTGCCTGACAATATGAAAAGTAGCCACTTTCAAGTAGGAATCCCTCCAGAGTTATTAGACCTCACTCTTCGTAAAACTGAAGTTGGATGGATTTCCAAGACTACATTATCCAGACGCACATGCACACACACCCTGGAAAACCATGTGAAATCATGTAAAAAAAAAAAAAAAAAAAAAAAAAAAAAAAAAAAGCATGTAGTCTGCGAAGTGGCATAGGATATACAGCAAGGAAAAGGAAAAGTCTGAAAGTCTGTCCACTCCACGGCTGTGGGTTATGAAACTATTGTATTCAGGAGAGTGTGTGGATGGATCTCTCCGGACGCTCAACCTCTCTAAGAATCGGAAGCATTTTTGCCAAATACCTAGTCTGTCAAAACAGCCACACAACAAAAGCAAAAGGAACAAAAACACCCAAAAAACTTAAGCAGTCAAATAGCTAGAAGCAATCTGTTCCCTTCTTGATGAAGAGCTGGCTAGACACAAAGCCTACACTACACATATATGTATTTAGGGAAACAAGTCTCTATTTTAACAGAAATAAAGCAGGATAGATTTGTAGACTGTCCTTATTTCATTTAGGTGAGTTTTTAAAAATGTTAATTGAGATTGTTTGTTTTCCTTTTGTTGTTCAGTCCAGCTTCAGAATAGTTGTGTGCTTCAGTCACTAACCAACTGTTAGAGTACCTCATTAATCAAATTTGTTTGGCAAGAGAGTTGGAGTATGTTTGTATTCAGCACAACTTGAGATTAATTGTATTCCACAAATCTTCAGATATTCCTTCTCAGCTGTAAGAGTCTGTTCTTGGAGAGACCTGAACCTGAAACTGGAATTATATGCCTATTTAGTAGTAATTTATTTTTTTATGGCACTTACAAGTTGCCATATGGGCTTCTCAAGCTCTGCCCATTATTTGGTCACGCACTGATCCCTTTTCTTTTCTTAGAGTTATGCCCTGAAATTATGTACTAAGCCACAAACGGACCAGCTGAATTGCCCATATAAATTCCTGCCACACATTCTGTGTCACACTATAATGGGGGAAAGGGGGGGGAATCCTGCTTCTGCTTAATTGTGGAGTTTTGGAATTTGACCTATTACTCTCACCAAAGTTTCGCTAAAAATTGTTTTTGTTCTGTTAGACACCTGTGTGGTCCCACTGATCACTCCTTCAGCCCAATGAATTGGTTGGCTTTATAACTATATGAATTCTAATCCCGCGGACTGTGTGAAGTCTGAATTAACGCACACAACATAAAGTCCATTTATTTGAAAAAGATCTTACCAATACTGAGACACTGAAAAGTGTAAATTAGGGAGGTGATGTGATGAATTTGGTATTTAAACCAGGGCAGAAATTTTGGCAGGCTGGGAGTTATCAGTGCTGACCTAATAGAGAGATTCAACCTCTGCTTTGGGAACAATAGTATCCAATGCAAATATTGCCTTACCTCCAACTTTCTGTCTAAAATGAGGCATAATGAGAAGTCCTTGCCAAATAAAGCAACACTGGTTTCCAAAATGCACTTAATTTGCTTTCAATTGCTGGCCTGCATGAGGGCTCTGAGGCTGAAATGGGTGTTCTGTTGCGCTGCGTTGGTGGCTGAGAGCATAAGAAGACTTCCCATACTGATTTTATCCTGTTCCCCTCAAGTGCAATACTCCTGCTGGGATGTACTTAGCCACATGGTGGTGCCAGTTGAACCATGGCAAGGTGCTCACATTCTCAAATTGTCTGGCATATTTTCAGATTACCAAATCTGCAGAGGCAGATGTATTTGAATAAAAAATAAGAGGTTTTATCCAGCAGGAACAACCATCATTGCTGACTGTATCACTGAGGTGCCTTCTAAAACTGATAAGGCAACAAATTTAGAGGTATAATCAATAAATGATCACAACGGTGCTTTGTCTCAGCCAGTTAAAACACTGTCTTATGGGGTAAATCTTGCTTTTACTCCTCTATTAGACTGATAAATAAGTTGCATACTTCCAGCTTGCCTTTTCCACAATCCCACTGAAGCAAGCACAATTCTCTATACTGTGCCATGGCCTCAGCAGATGGGTGTTGATCTCTGCTCTCAATCTGGTCCAAATGCCACAGCTACCAACTCTACTTCTGTAAATCCAGCACAGGTGCACTGTCAGGGAGCCAGGCTGAGAGCACCAGATGTGGGAAAAGACTGCCTTAAACTTAGGGCCTTCTCTAATACCCAGCATGGACATGAGTGGTTTAAGCCCCACAGCACAGCAAATTTAAACCCAATCCTGCCACAGCTTTGAACACAAGTAAGGACATAGCGACAGCAGTGGGCAACTCTGGTGAGCCGTAAAAATGGCTTTGGGTGGTAAGCAATTGGTTTTCAAAATTGTTGTACATTAAAATGTTTCAAATCATGGGGCAGCTTAAAATTATGCCAAGTCAGTGTTCAATTACCAAGAGCAATAAATTAACACAACTTCAGTCTGACAGGTGCAGTTTTCTGCCAGGATTCTTAAATAATATCAAAAAAATAAAGCCAACTGTGTTAATAAATGCCCACTCAGATACATACATAATTTCAACCAAATAAGCATCTTTTTTGTAATATTTCGTATTCTCAGCTACATGTGGACTTTTGTGGTTTTTTTATACTTTCCACTTTTTCTTTTCCTTGAGAGTTTAAGGTTAAATAATGAGAGACTTGATCTTCATCTTCTCGAGATGCAGAGGTTATGACATTTTACAGCAGTACCTGAAAAAAAAGTTCTGGCAATCGGTAAATGCGAATACAGTGATATTCCAGTCTGTCCTGCTTCCCAGAGACCTAAAGGCATAGCTCTAATCATGCCTTTCTTTTTGTGGTTGAGTTTCTGAACTTCCAGTCACAAGATGTACAAGCTGTGCTACCACCAACTACCATCCAGCAGCAGTCATGTGGTTACAGGGCTTGTTTTTCCGAGGTGCTGACCTGCTGGATTTTTGACTGACTTGTATTGCTGAGTAAGGACCTCTTGCTTCCAAAAAATCATGCAGTTTAACAGCATTATTTCTACAATACCCAAGAAGTGGAAATGCTTTAAGAGATAATATGTTTTCAAACGTGTTATGGCCGTCTCTGCTAGTATTACCATCTTGTGACGGTACATCATGGTGGCCACGCTTTGAGAAGCCTTATCTCTCCAAGGGGAAAAAAGAAACTTTCATTTTAATTTGGCAGTGACCGAGGGTATTATTTGAGGTTGTTCCATGAAGTTCTTTCTCCACCATCACTTTTCTTACCCTGCAGAATCCTTCCCTATTTTGCATGTATATTCCACCAGTGCTGAAATGGCACCTGAATTAGTTTGGTCAAGGAGACTGCAAGGACCCTCTGAAAACCTCTGAAAGTGGTAATCTTTCCATGTGTGTTCGGGGGGTCAGGATCACTGCACTCCAAATGCAGAGGCATTAAAAACTGGACCTCTAAAATATTCCCATCACAGGAGCTTGAGAATCTCGAGGAGAATCCTGAATCTAGACACTCCTCATTGTCATTTTTGTGTAAATGGTCCAATAATTAGGAAACCACTGTTTCTTTACACTGTGTTGTATGTGACATTAGATTCTGTTGTATTTTAACAATATGTAAAATTACATTTTGTTGTGTTTGTGCTCATGGTCAGTAAGAATCTGAAACAGAATAAGCATTTAAGCACTGGGCTAATTGTCATAAGATACTTGAACATGTATATGCTACTTCTAATACTGAGTATTTCAATGGAGTATTAGATGGTATCTCTTGTGGTCTTTGCCTTTTATTAGCAACAGTTTTTGGGGGTTTGCTTTTTAAATTGTCCAAAAACCTATACATTATTAAGATCTCCTTTTTAACCAAGTGGTAGCCACTAAGCTGATCTGATTTTCCTAGCAGGGTGTCAGCCCAGTCACCTCACCTGTTGTAAAGTGTTGTTTCAGTATTTTAGTGCCTCAGACACCACCAAAACTGGTTCTGACCTGCATGGAAGTAGCTTCTGGAACTGCACCTTTAAACAAATCTTTTTTGTACTGTTGTTTTTGATTAATGAAAAAATACCCAGATTATAGTTTGAATCTCTAAGGATCTCTTAGTCAGTCTGAGTCCTTAGAAACGTGATGAATGGAGTTTTCATTATCTTTATTGTGTAGCTAATTTTCATAGCAAATTCGTTGTTTTTCCTACAGAAACAGTGAGTTAAAGGAGAAAAAGTAGGGCCCTAAAATACGTACTTTCTCATGGCTGGAGATGCATGAAACACAACAAGAAGTACCACCGGCGGAAGAAATAATTTTTTATGCCAGGGGAATGTACTATATGTCTGAAACTTACAGTGTATGTAGTAAGAATGTCTGAAACTCACAGTGTATGTAATAAGGATGACTAACTGTACATTTTAGTGCCTTGTCTCTTGTAAAATGTTTAATCATAAATTACTAAACATAAATAATTATGAATTTCTGAGGAAACATATCTAAATATTGTTAATAGAAACTGTATATTCACAGAAGAGTCAATAAATCATCATCTATTGTTACGCATTAATTAGATGAGATTTTTCGTCTCCATTCTTTCACAATTGTTTTCAAATAATGTCATTTAATTTACACACAACTGTGCTATTTCTGTCTTTTAAACTAAACTCCACTCAGCTGCATGGAAAAGAGAAACTTTCTTAGCCGCACTGTTAAATTTTGTGGGACAAAGTGCTGTCTGTGAGGCCTGTTGTACATATTCACCACAGAACTTTATATTTGGTTTGATTATGTGCTGATACAGTCATAGGTTCCTCTCAAATGTTTTCGCTGTAGACCTATTGGCAGATCAGGTTTGAATTTGAGTTAAGCACCAGCAGTTTGCTTCTAGGCAGCCTGTGTTGGGTGCTGCTGGGCAATAAAAAGAACTGGTTCCTAATAAGAGCATCTTAATAATCTCAGTTCAAAGACTATGTAGAAATCCAGGAAATGAAACCATACTGTGACATATCCAAGAAAGCCAAAGTCTGTCCCACTCATGGGCAGCAAGATCAACAGTGGGGTTTGAAAACCCGGAAGGCTGAGTGCTTAGGAGGAAGGAGAGAAGGGGGAGAGTAGTAAGTGGATAAGGATAACCTGACTGTCGTTGTTGAGATGGACACGACATACACACACACCAACAGCTCCAAGCAAAAAGCCTTCTTTAATACTACACAGCTTCTTTTATACAATTTCTTAGCATTTGTGCTACATGTTCATTGGCTATCAGCTTTTATCTGTTTACATAGTTTTAAAGCATAACAAACATAATTTCAACCAACCACCGTACACCACGATGTAAGCACTTGATGGTCACGCAGAATGTTTTTCTACCCCTAATTCAGCTATGTCTCTTTCCCACAGTCCTTCTCTACTTAGCAGAAGTAACAGGCCTAAGCCATGATTTTACAAAGGCAACAAGGCCTTCATTTTATAAGGCTTTACCTATATGCAACACCTGACCTTTCTCCCTGCTTCTCTAGGTTTTTCTGTGCAGACTATATGTGCTGGAAGCCATGCTGGTATGGGACAGTTTCCCAATGGTGTCATGTCTATGCCACATGTAGAACCTGATAGTGAGTATTCCAATGTTCATCCCAGAGGAATTGGGATGCAACTGTAGATACAGCCAGATTCATGTACATAAGACCATGCAAAAGATGTTCTGGTCAGGCCACAGCTCCCTCTAATCCAGTGTCCTGCCTACAAAAGAGGCTTGTAGCATCTGCCCTGTAAAAAGTTAAAATAAATGTGAGTGTGCAATATTTCATAGCATGCACCGCTCCATGAGGCAGAGAGTCTGTGAGACCATAGTGGAATCTTTGTATATCATGACCTTTAATGGATTTTTCTTGTAGAAGTCTGTGCAAGATATTTCTGAGCCTATGCAAACTAAGTAACAATGTGTTCCAAATAGAAGCAGAGTGAAGAAATACCTTTCTTGATCAGCTCTAAAGCCGATTGCTGCTAATTTAGCTTGCTGCCCTCTCTCTCCATATATAACCTTACATTAGGAACTCATAGACCTCAAATCTGGTTCAAATAAGATAAGGGCTAATAATAATAATAGTAACTCATCCAGTCTGTTTATCTTACAGCAACACAAGGCTGGTTTTTAAGTGATACTGAAAAATATCAGCAACGCTCTTCCAGTGAGTTTGATCAGAAGACAACAAACACTTTCACGAGATATGAAAGAAAAGAGCAAGAGTAGCATAATTATATGTAGAAGTAAGGACAGAACTTCACTTAGATAGTTTTCAAGCTGACACTCTTCACTTAAAATTAAGTTTGCTCTTTTTCTTTGCTAACTCATTTTCAGTAAGAAGGAATACCCTCACTAGTTAAAAAAGCCTTCATGCTAGATGATTGCTTTTGGCCAGAAGAGTGCTCCTCGAATCATTTCATCTTACTGAGTATTTACAGAATGTGACCACAGGATAGCAAAATACAGGTTTGAAGGTTTCTGTCTACAACCTTTGTCTTGCTGCTTTGGATGACTGAACAGAAGTAACCAGGTTTGTGGCTGATGACACCACCAAACTCAACAGTTTTTCCTTGTGATCAAATCTACAAGATTCAGTACAGTATGCCATAATCAGGATTTTTTTTTCCAGATAATTTGAATGTTCCATGATAAAGGCGAAACCATGAACTGAAGGATCTCATATGACAAATGGTTATAAACCTCGCTGGTTCCCTGAAGTGGCTCACTACCCCACTGCCGCCATACCCCTTTAATTTCTAAACCAGCTGGCTTGGGCAGTTTCGCACTTCATGTTCCTGGTGACAAAGTGAAGAGAACAACAAGCAGAGTCCACTTCAAAGTGGAAATAAATGTACCTGTTAACAAAGGGCACTGTTTATCAAACAGAATGAAATGGAAATTGATAGTAATAAATATAGACAAGAAGCTAATGAGGTTCGACAGTAATAAATAAACAGTGGGAAAAGAAGTCTTGACCAGCAGACCTAAATACAAGAAGAGAGTTTCTGAGGTGTACAAGACAGAGAACAAAACCACTTAAAATTTTAAACTATATGTTCTTATTAGTATATGCCAGTGGTAAAATGTTATTGATACAAAAAAAGGAAAACATTAAAAGTATTAGTAACTTCTGTATTTAGAAAGCAGTGAGATATTGTTTTATGGGTGATGGCTGACTTGTCATATGAGGATGGCTAAGAACCCCACAGTCCTTTCTACAAAAAGAGAACATTAGATTTCTTCCAGAGGGAAAAACCAAATTTGGAAGGTTGGGGTTTTTCCATTAAAATGTAGAGGACACTTGTACCAAAAGTCCAAGGAATAATGGCTGACCATTACTGCTCAGCTGATACTCATCTTGGAAGACTGGAAAAATTCTGAAACTTGGAGGCTCACTGATGGTTGCTAGTTGAGAAAAGGGTCACGAGGGAAAGCTGTGTGTAATTAGTGTCCCTTCTACAGAAAAAAACCCACAACTTTATCGAATAAAACTGGTTTTGTTCTTAGGCAAAGTCAGAATTATGATAAAAAAAGAGAACTGCACTGATAAAAATCACATAAGCATTGATAAACGCCTTGCTTCTGTCCGGCATGATTAATGAAAAAGAAACAGTCCAAATTAAATGGCCTTTAATCTACTTACCTGACAGGCATAAAAACACTTGAAAAGCAGTTGCTGGCCAAAGCTTTCCCTAAAGATGTTCCACAGGCATTAGTAGCAGGAATAATCTTGAAGGAAATGTGCAAGTTATCGCTGTCATTTACAGCTGGCACCAACTTTGCCAAGAGAGTGGCAACAGGGCAAGGCATACATATGATACAGCCTGGCTTGTTCTGTGAGATGTGCCAGTTCACAAAGGCATCTCAGAGCAAAGACAAAACTCTGAATTTGGAACTGGCATGCAGAGGCTACAGGAAAAGCCTACATTCCAAGTCCGTAGTGTTTCTGGATCCCTGGGGCAGGCATCTGGCTCCTGAGGGCTTGCACCAGCAAAGAGGATTAAAAGGAAGCATAAAGGCAGGATGGTGGTAAGACCTGGAAGTCCTACCTCCCCACACAGCCCTGGGGAGTGCAACAGCGAAATATTGTTGGACCTCACACAGACATTTCACACCGATGTTGAAACTGAACAGGTGAGGGTACTCACGGGAGCTCTCAAACCGACGGGTAAGAGAGGATGTCTTATACCAGCCATCTTAATGGGAGAAGTCGTTTGGGATCGTAAATTGGAATTTGGTGAACTAGCACGAACTGAATGTATAATAAATCCACTCGGGAATAAAAAAGATTGCGGCTTTTTACTAAGAAAAAGAAGGAGCCCTAGCAGAGTAATCCCGAGAGTGAGAAGTGGTGGGCAGCCAACACGTCGTCAGAAACCCCTCGCGGGTAACTGGGGCTGCTCCTCGTCCCGATGCTGTCCCGCTGAGACCAGGTGCCTTTCCAGAGGATGCGGTAACTCAATTACGGACTCGATCCAGAGGCAGCGGGTGGCAGAGAATGACACGCCGGAGCCCGGGGCCGTGCAGAGCCCGGGAACCCCGGCCCTGCCCGCTCCCTCCAGCGGGCGGCAGCCGCGGGCCGGGGCCGCGATCCCAGCGGGAAGGCGGCTCCTCCCCGAGGAGCGACAGCGTCTCGGGACCGCCGCTCTCTCGGGACGCGCCGGGCGCCTGCAAGCCCTGAGCGGGAAAGCTGCTCCGTGCGAGCGGCTCCCAGATGTGCCGCCGGCAGCGGGGCAGCCCCGGCCAGCCCCGGCACCCACCGAGCTGTCCCCGGAGAGGGGTTCCAAAGCGGGGCAGGGATGCTGCGCACGGGTCGGCGGTGCCGCTGCCGCCGACGGGGCTGTTTTAAAATTTATTTCCCCGTCGGTGTTGGAAGCCAAGCCAGCATCTTTATTTCGTTCCGGGCTAAGCCGGTGAGGGACTGGTTTACACTGAGAGAAGATCAACCACTTCCCTAGAGAAATGAGTATTACACACTGCCTATATACAGCGTGCTGGACTTTGCTTGCAAGCCGAGTGAGAGTGAGCAAGGCTTTCCACATCCTTTGGCTACTCCCACTCCACTCAAATCTAGGCTTCTGTGGGTTTAACACGAAACCAGAACAAGGGAAACACATTGCAGGTGAAATCCTCCAATTTTTCAGCCTGTGGAAGTGTTCCCATTGATACTGAGCTCCAGGAAATCCTCCACAAGGGTCAGGATCCTAACCCGCAGGAGATTTTGGCAGCCTACTCTTTGCTTCCTACTCAGAAAGAGAAATTCCCTAAATTTCCATCTGTCTTGTGTGTTCATTGCATGGCCTGGTCAGGGAAATTCTTGAAAGTCTTCAAGGTATTTGTTTTGTGCCAGGTTATGTCTACTCTAAGAAAAAAAAGGTTCTATTTCAGTGATGGTAGTTGCTGTCTTATACAACGTTAGTTAGGGCAAGCTCTGAGCATCTGCTATGCCTAAGTAGGGCTTCTTAAAAAACCCTGGTTCTTTCCTACAGGTTTTTCCTCATCAAGCCAGCATATAAGAGGAATACCAGGTACTAACTATCATGTTTAAAAATCGCACCATTTTGGCAATCCAGGCAAAGCCTCAGGGAAATTCTCCCAGATTTTGTTTATCCACATAGTGCATAAATCTTTTAACCACTCCATTTGCCTAAGGCCACATGGGGGTTACACACTGCACATAACCACAGAGAACATGCCGTAGCCTTAGGCAATCTGAACTGTTGAAAAAATTGTATGTAAACAGTTATAAACAAGTTTTCAAGATCTCTTTTAAATAAGCAATAAACTAATCCTTGTCATAGACAGATAGGCACCCATGTCTCAGCTGTTTAAGAGCAAATTGCGTAAGACAGTGCCTGAAATACCTCAGTTTAAAAGCACCATCATTGTGTTCATGTGAAAATGAAAACAAAGACAACCAAATACTGAGGAGGCTGATCAGCACAGATAACACTAAAGTACACACAAAATAACCAAAGTCCCCAGTTCTTGGTAGCATTCTTATTTGGGTTGGGTTTTCAGAGAAAGCATACCTGTACCCACCAACTCAGCTTCTAGGTGCTCTTGCTACAAATGTCCTAAATAGAACCAGTTTCAATCACTGTTCATAGACCCAGGAAATTAAATTATATGCAGAGAACTCAGCCATGAGTAACTTTTTCCCACTCTCAAGCTAAGAACTAAACAAAAGGGCTCTAGACTACACATTTTTTGACCCAAGGAAAGAGGCCCCGGAAGAATAAAAATTGCAACAACATATAAACTTGGAAAACCTGCTTGACTAATACAAAAAAAAGACATCCAGGCAATCATCCTGACCCAATCTAACTTTCAGCACTGCATGGTTGGTAAGACAGCCACTAGCAGCTGCTCCAGCTAGTAGCTGCACCCTGCTCCCAGCTTATCATTTTGGCCTGGATGTGTCCTGGTGAACTGGGGGTTAGTATTTAGGCGACATCAGTGTTCCTTCTCTGGGAAGTGGCCTCAGCACTGGCCACTCTGCTGCCCGCCCCAGCCGCTGCAGTTCTGGCAGACCACTCTCCTTTTTGCCTCCCCAGCCTCTTCAGCTGTCTGGGGATATTACAGACCCAAGGGTCACAAGTTTATCTTCTCAGGAGGTGAATGAATGGCAAACAGAATCCACATCTAGTGCCTATAAGCAAAAGAAAGACACGTTATTTAATTTTTCCCCCCTCTCTCTCCCATCTTGCTTGCCCAGGGCTCCTTCATCCTGGGCATCAAAGCCTCACAGGCTTCTGCCTCACAGGCTTCTTCTCACACTTCTCTTGGCCCTCTATCACTGAATACAAATTTAGTCCCACAGACCTTTATTTTAATAGGATAGCTGTAATCCAAAAGCTACAAACAGGCATCAACCGAGATGCACCCCACTCCAGTCGGCAGCTTTTCTGCTGGAGGGAAGAAGTCTGAGAGGGGTTTGTACTACTCACAAGTGAGCCTATTCTGTGGTCTCTGGCCACTGGGATCTCATTAGAAACGGCACAGTCAAACTCGCGGAGGACATAAACACAGAAATATTTTGTAAATTTATACTATACAAAAATATCAAGGAGTTTTCTATACGTGAGTGAGACTTCGAGGAGTAAATAGTAAGCTATGTGAGCAGAGTAAAGAATAACAAAACGTTCTCTGCTTCCAGTCACTTCAGGGAAAAACGGAAGACTGCAATGGGCAGTAAAGAGGAACCTGGGGACTCCTACTGTCCAGGCACTTACATGAACTACATAAAGTCAAATCTACAGATATTATCGGTTTCCTTCACTCTAGCATACGAACTATCTATGACAAGTTTTCTGGTTTCAACTCCCCTTCCTCCCCCAATTTTTGTTTTTAATAAAGAGTATTTGTGCCAAGACTGAAAAATGCGACAGATCTCTATCTCAAGCTCCAGAAGAGTGGAAACTTGATATTTATTGTATTACTGAAGAAACAGAATGTAAACAAGTAAGTAAAGACCACTGTCTGTCTGGGTACGTCTGGAGTGCTCCTGCTAGCCAGTCTACTGCTACCCACCAGTTCTGTACTATCCTTGTCAGCAGGATTAGCTCACTGCTCAAGCAGGCAGCAGCATGCAGCATCTCCTGGATGTGAACCTTTGGGGTTACCATGATAGCAGGATAAGGGAACTATGAGCAACACAGCAATCAGTAGAGGAGATAAGGATGATAAGACACGGGGGCAGAACCTGGGTAAGCTTTTGTCTCACAACATTTAGTAGCTTCAGAAAAGCTTTCCACTGCTGAAACACAGTGGTGAGTACACGGGATGAGATGCCTGGTGGCAGAGCTGGGTCAGTTCAGCCAGGCCCCATTAGCTCTGGATCAGTACCAGTCCACTGGGCCCATGCTGACACAAGGAGAAGTCCTTAGGTTCTCTCTCCTGCTCCGAAGTCCCTCACTGTCCACAAAGCTTACTTGTCAGTGTGCAGACCCTTATAAGTGCCCAGAGGTGTTTTGATTCTGACATCGTGCCCAAGCTGATAAGCCTTGCTGAGACCCACAGCTGTGGGAAACACAGTCCATGCAAACAGTCAGATGCTGCAGGATCTGTGAGTCTGAGCTCCATGCTTTAATAAAGTGCTAATGCTAATGATAGATGAGCTCTTTCCTAGAAGGGTTACAGCCATGACTTCAACCACTTCAAGCAGGTCCAGACCATCTATGCTGCCTTCCTTCTCTTGGCACGTATCAGTACCCTCACAAAAAAGACTGTACCACTTGTCTAAGCAGCAAGCATGAGGACACTTCCCAAGCCACCAAGAAAACTGCGGTAAGTATGTTCAAAACCTACATAAAACATTATCCCTCACAGGATTGTCCCAGTTCTCCTCCCTTCCACTGAATATCACTGTAGCTTCACTGATCCATTGGCATCTCCAATGTACAGTTCTGAAATGACAGACTCCATGCTTTCTTTATGGACACCATTTTGTCCTGCGAGCCTGATAGCAATTTATGTGCCTGAGAGGTCTGTCAGATACACAGAGGTGTCAAATCTACAGACAGAGATAAAGGGTTCCTTCTTTGTCCTGGGCACTTGGGGTGATTCCTGGGGTAAGGATTGTGAAGGACTCATGTCCAGAGTATCACCAGGCTCCACTCTCTTTTCCACACTGATACATCAGCAAAGTTATTGCAAACAAAACCACCGAGGATATCTGACTCTTCGACCACTGTACACAGAATTACTGTTTTGCTGTTGATAACACCTATGTTTTCATGATAAATTCCTTGCTTTTAGGTTTACAGAGTGTGTCAACAGTACAACTAATAAACAAAAGACAGAGATCAGGCATCAGATGAACTGAATGCACTCAAAAGTGAGAATGGTGTGTATCATACTGGATACCACAAAAACCACAGGAGAAATGTACTAAGGGAAGACTGACGCACTTGTCACAGGAATACTCTACACATCCCTGTCTCTGTACTTCCATTCCTTCTGAGTAGTAAGAAAGCCAGGATTCACTGACTTTGAACTTGGACAGAAAATAAGCAGGGTGACTCATTAAAGAATTGGTTTGTCCTTTCTTGTGCAGTATAGTTCTGTGTGATTGAAGGAGGTCCAGACAAAATGGGTAAAAAGTAGGTAGAAATTCTGTATTTTGACACAAAATTAATTACTATCTAATTCTTCCTTAGCAAAATATTCCTTAGCGAATATATAAGCTATACTTGACAGAAATAAAAAGACACTTTTAAACTATGATTCCTCCAATAACTTATTGTAGTGACAGAAACATTAGACTTCGAGTGAGTATTCTAATTTTTAAATAAGTTTTATTGTGTCTTTTTCACAGAAACATAAATCACAACAGATCACAGAAATGCTGAGGTGAGAAAATGAGCTCTGGGTGTCATCTGAGCCAAGTCCCCTGCACAAGCAGGGTCACCCAGACATGATTATCTAGAACTATTTTCAGATGGCTCCTGAATATCCCCAAGGAGGTACACGCCACAACTTCTCTGGGCAACCTGTGCCAGTGCTCAGTTACCCTTACAGTAAAAAAGTGTTTCTTGATGTTCAGAGGGAATCTCTTGTGTTTCAAGTTGTCCCCATTGCCTCTGGTTCTGCCACTGGATACCAATGAAGAGAGCTTGGTTATTCTTTGCAACTCCCCTGCAGGTAATTATATACATTCATAAAATTCTCCCTTTTTCATATATGTCTTCATTCCCTTGCTGCGTAAGATACTCTTTATTACCTAAATATAACCAAACAAACCAAATTGAAAAGCTGGCAAAGCTATCTTCAGCACTAAGTCCACAGAGTGTGTATGAATGGGCATTAGATATGATCAAAATGGTATGATGACGATCCTTTAAAAATACTTGGTTTTAACCCAAATGCTAGACTGGAAAACAATTAAGAACTGATTCAGAAAATGAATCTTCACTGCATGGAAGTTCTGCTGGCAAGTGGCTTGTAGCAGATGCCTTGTTCTTCCTGCACAGCAGGAAAACTCTGCTCCCCGTGAGACAAGCCCAAAGCCTGGGACGAAGGAGGCCCAGTAGAGATGAAAAGCAATGTAGTCCGTGCCTCAAACCCTCTCCGCTGGCTATGAGGACAGTGGGGAATGACTTCTGGAATGACACCACTTACATTCTTTCCACACTGTCTGTCAGGGCTGGACTAGAAGATAAGAGGGATGTGAAGAGAGTACTCAAAGCCCTAGCGGTGGGTGACTCAGAAACGACAGCATTCCAGTTGGCATGCAAGAGGGACTGCTTGGGATGCTTCCTCTTTTCTTTGTCTCACTGCAGTGGGAGGAAACCTTCTTGGGACTAGCAGGGAAACAGTCCACTCCTTTTCCTAGGCAAAGATCTGAGCCATCTGTCCTTACTCCACAGATAATCACAAGAAACAAGTCAGCTACTGGAAGGGGAAAGAGCTCTTTTCTACCAATGATTTCAGTTTCCACATGGCACAAGCTTTTGTGAAGAGTTTAGGAAAGATGGCACATGCCATAGAGAAAAAACACCAGAACACAGAGGTCAGTTGAGGAGCGAGACACACTTAAAGATGCTGGTAGCAGTCTGCAGGTTTCAATAGCTGGTTAATGTGTCTCTGCAATCTGCTCAAAAACAGGTCTCATGCTGTAGCTACATTTTGAAAACAGGGGATAAGAACATAGTAGAAGTCTTACAGGTCTGTCTTTTGTAATGCACAGTGAATATCTGCCTCTCCTGCTTCCTCCTCCCAACATCATTAGTGAAGGTAAGATTACCAGTGGCAGCATTGAGAACTACCAATTCCGGCCACAGTCTTTCTCCATACTGGGAAATGAAGCCTTGAAGGTGGAAAGCTTCCAAATTGATGCAGAACACTACCAGAAATCACTATGGCTTCATTTTTTTCTTCCTTCTGAGACATGTCATCCTTAAAGCTATGGGGAATGCTATTGCACAAGGCTGGCACTGCTAAGGCAAGAAAAATTCCCGACCATGACAGCCACCACTGACACAATCTGCAAAGCTCTTCATTCAAATATGGCTAAGAGTATTCTAGTGCAAGTCCCCTACCCTAAACAGCTTTGCCAGGCGGTTTTAATTAATCTTGCCACTCTTTGGTGTATTAGCCCCTAATATAAGGAATAAGCAGGAATTAACACAAAGCAATGAGCAGCTTGGGGCTGTCTAATTCTAAAGAAGGTGTTGTATCTTACGTTGAAGAGTCTTTTTATGGAAAAAAAAATCACAGGTTATTCTGAAAAGCTTTCTATAACCTTTGAAGAAAGAGAAATGACATATAAAGTTGAGTTCTGGTTTGCGACAAACATGTACTTTGCCTTCTCTCCAAAGATTTGAATGTAGCAAAACCAGATGTTTTAGAAGTCTGCAAAGCATCCATTGGATAACTTCATAAGGCTTTATTAAAGACAGATATGAGCACTTAACTTCTGTATTGATTAGGTTTTTGGAACCTTCATGTTCCCCAGCCCACATTTTCTCCAGGAAAACATAAGGAAACTGCTTTGTTGCTCACATCTTACCTACCTTTCCACTGAAGAAGTGAGCCATGCTGGACAAGAATCAGCCTATATTGGTCAGGCCATGTGGGAGTGCTGGTTTCAGGTAAGAGGCTACTAGTGAACTGAAGCAAGGCCTAGTTTTAAACACAAGACCCCTCCAAAGTGAACCCGAGTAGGACAGCAAGAATGATGAGAAATTTAGAAATAATGATGTCTGGAAAAAGATGGGAAGAGACTGGCATTTTTCTGGTTTTCTCTCTTTTCTAGAAGAAACTTAAATCCTATATGTTAGAACGGAATGGTGATTACTAATTACTAGTCTTCACTGAGAAAAGAACCAGAATAAATGGACTTGCTTTGCAGAAAACAATAATGTGAAAGCTTTTAATAAGTTATTGAAGCACTTAAACAGGATGAAAAAGGAATTTCTGGAACCTCACTGTCAGTCTGTCATCTGCCCATGGTCTGCATACAACTGGCAGTGTCTCAGTGCAGGGATTTGACCTAGAGAGGATAATGTCATCAAACTCTGCACCTCACCCGTATAGAGTGATGGGCCCTTCCACAGCAGATGTAGTGATTAGGGATGGCCTTAAAGGAAACAGCTCTACTTGCTTGTGCTCTAAACAGCTTTGATCACTTTCTTCCCAACCCATTCTCCCTTACTGTTCTCCAAGCTTTCCCTGCTTTAATCCTTCTCTTCCCTGCCCATCCAGAGAAGAAGATGGATGATGAATTGTAAGAACGGCAGGTACTCTCTGCAGGCAGAAGTAATGCATGCTATGGAGCAGGACTTTAGGAGGCGGCTGCACGCTTCCATCTGCAGCAGAGGAGGTTCGAGTGTGAAATGAAGCCGTCTCCTTGCCGATATTCACAGCTGAGAAAAACAAGCACGACACATGAAGCGACACAATCATCAATTGCTCTTTTCAGATCTGTAGAGTATTCCTAAGTCTGTCTTTGAGGCTTTGGTAGTTATGTGCCAACTGCATCTATCTCCCCACCACAGATTATGATTTCCCAGAAGAAGGAACGCACAGGAAAGAGGATATGGCTAGTTTCCTTTCCATGGTCAATTAATACTGGAAGGAAAGGAGACAAGGAGTACCTCCCTTTCCTAGCTGAAGTGCCTGTAGAGGAACAATTGGTAGATGTGTATGTAGAAGGGGGACCAGATTCTACTTTCAATAGTGGGTAAAAAGTTTACTTAGGAGACTGGAGTTCTTCCAGTGGAGTTCCATTACATTCTGTTACAAACCCAACTATTAGATAAACTCCTACCTGAAATTATTTCCTCAAATCAAAAAGTGGAAGTTCAGTACACAACATAACCACCCTTGTCATTCAACCAATTTTAAATGACTCATACTGGTTGTCTGTGCTGAATAAAGGCCTTCTTGCCCTCTTCTCTACTAATTTTTTCCTTCTGACTCTTCACGATGTCCATGGAACTTTGACTACCATGATGACTCTTCTTAACAGAACATAATGTGATATTCCTCCAAAACAAGGTAAGCTTGACAGCTGTAATCAACACCTACCTTTTCCTCCAAAACAAGTTAAGTCCACACCAAACAGGACATTTGAAGTAGGCCAGGTAAGCTAAGCTGAAGTTTACTAAGTTTCGTTTTGCATGCTGAGCTGGACAACATCATGGTGACTAGGGTGATTCACTTATGAAGCACCAGCTAAGGAGGAGAAAGAGGAAACCAACCTTTGGAAAAACAACATCAGGAAGCAAACAGGATCCACAATGACACTTATGGCATCCCTATAACCCCTGAAGCCATGCTACAACAGTTTCCCCAAGAAACGTGGTGTTCCTACCTCCAGGAGCTTCCCAGTCGGTTAGTTCCCTGCAGGCAAGAGCCAGCCCAATAACTTTGGCCAAATGCATGAGCTTCCTGTACCTACTAAGCCGTCTACTACCCCATCACACACACAACTTCAACCTTCCTCTCCTTTACAGTACCCAGTGTTCAGAAGCCATTACCACAAGAGTCAGACTAACACTAGATAACAAAAGAGTCACTCCATAAAAGACACACTCAAACTTTTCTGTCTAGAGAACTTTTCAATTTCTCCCCTCTACTCTGTCAGCAGTGAGGTCACACAGTGTATCCAGTTTATCTTGCGAAATCTATGCATCCTGTTTTTCAAAGGAAAGCTTTAAGAACAAATCGTGAGAAAAAAGGCAAAACACCTCATGTAACTCGCAGCAAATCCAGTAAAAAATTCAAAATTTTTCCTCTCATCTGGTTTTCATAGGATTGCAGAAAGCTAAAAAAACCAAAAAAACCCCAAACAAATAAACAAAACCAAAAACCAAAAACCAAAAACCTCAAAACAAAACAAAAAACCATCACAAAAACTAGGGTTACTGACTATTTTTCCTTCTTCATATTCACCAGTAACTGCTCATTTCAAAATACAGCATATACTCTGGGAATAGGAGTCATTTCAGCATGCCTAGCTTAGTCTGCCGTACGAACATACCTGACATCAAGTACCGTGCTGTGGTACAGCACTGCCACCCATGGTACCAGCAATTTGTCTGCAGCACAGCCTCAAAGGGTTACCTAAACCACTAACCTAAACCACTTGTGCCTTCTCTATTTTTCTTATCCAAACTTAGAAGTATTCAACATCCATTTGGGGTCTTCTCCCCACAAACCAAAGCAAGCTAAAAGGGAGGTTACCATTTTAAACCATGCTCAGCATTTTAAAGCATTTGAGGAGAGACAGGTTCCCCACCAGCAGCCTGTGCAATACCACCTTCAAGACTCGAATACAAATCTAAGTCCTACAAATTTCCTGCTAGATTTCATTTCAGCTCTTTTCATGAATATGAAAGCGTTTTTACTGAGCACAGCACACTAAAAAACCTCAGGTTATAGTTTGTTAGTAGACAGCAGCTGGCTACAAGTCTACAGGTGCAACGGCATTTCGGAAAACACCCCATTTTACTGCACACTTCTGGTCACTTGCATTAGTGCCAAACGAAGACATACACTCCACAGCAGTCATCACAACTGAAGCTCTTGCAGAGCGTAAAGAGCTACAAATGACCGTACAAAAACTGTGTGCTTTAATTACGTTCAGTTGAAAACTTCAGTCGTCTAACGACTGAACAAACCCAACTATTAAATAAACTCCTACCTGAAATGATTTCCCCAAATCTTAAACGGAAGTAGTAGTCTCAAATTCGGGGGGCGAGGGGGAAAACCACTGATTTTCTACCACCTCTCCCTCAAGAGTTACTTTCCAAATTTAAACTTTTCAAGGCAAGTTATGAAATCTATACTATACGTATGGACAAAGGTAAGATTCAGGAATGCACAGTTGAGGAGGACTATCCCTTCTGAAACCTCCTGGCTGTTAAGTTGGCTTGCTTGTATCACAACACCCCTTTTGTGAAAGAGTAGGCAGCAAAAGGTTTAAGCACTCCTAGATTCCAATGATCAACCGAAAATAGGAAAGAAAGCAAAAAAGTGCAATTCAGACACAACAGCATATGTTGTATTCTACATCTTAGTTCAGTTCAGCTGGATCTGAGAATCACCACAAACCATCAGATGGCATATTTCCTGTTCAAATAACTGAAGGCACGACACAACGTAAATTAATTATAAATAATTATTGGTCAAAAAATAGAAATCTCAAATAGAATTGCACAAATTACTGTACTGAAATTTCTAGGAGCATATTTCCCCCAAGGATTCCACAGAATAGCATTACAACTAGAACAAACATTTAAGTAAACATTGTTCGATATCCCTCACTAACTATATCTGTCCTTAAAAGTTACAAGAATGTGAATAACGTTAGCAGATCATGCTGGATCAGTAGAGAGAAATGAGATGCACCCTGTCATTTTAAAAATTAGTCAGAAATCTATTTCTCTTGGTTCAATTGCTTAGAACACATGAAAAGCACAAGTTACTGTGACAATATTATAACTACCTACCATGGTTTTTTTCTAACATTAGCTTCTTTCACTAAGAACCTAAAACAAAACTAGAGTTTGCATGTGACTTTCTGTCCTTAAACACACAGGATAAGCCTCTCAAGAGCAGAGGTAAAAAACAACATAAGCAAAAGTTCTGAAAGTTCAAAACTAACAAGAAGTTTGCAAAATTAGCATTATTATGTGCTTCTCACAATTACTACAAATGTGTGACCATAGTATTATGTTCTGCATCACCAATCAATTTTTATATATAAGCCACATAAGCCTTTTTGCCAAGCAATGGTTAACTGTAAAAGGAAGTGGATTCAATTTCCAGGCATACATACTAAAACGCTTAGGATGTCTTGAACCTCTTTTTCCCAAACCAGGAAAATTATTCTGCACATCTGGACATGCAAAAGCAAGCAAGGACTTTTCATTTGCAAAAAGTGGCACATAGAGGAGATTTAAAGAGAATTCTTGAGGAAAAACTGTGCAAGAAAACTTGAACTATCAGCATCTTGGTGAATGGTAGATGAGCTTCCCACACCACAGTGACTCTGGCAATAGTCCTGATGTAGGCCTTCAACTCCTAGGAAAGACAGAAGGAGCCAGATACAACCTCTTGTCTGATTATGCCCCTGTCTAAAAATCCAGCCCTGAGTCCAACTGCTGCCCAAGGTAATCTCTTGCCTCAGAGGGATATGCAAACCTGCTCCATCCACAGGGGCAACCACAGGAGTGTAGTCAAGGACTGGCTAGCCATTTGCAAAAGCCTGCTGTTCTGCAGATGCCTCTTGCTTCAAGGCATGGCAGTACCTGTTGCTTCAGAGATGAATGGGAGGGGTGGAGGGACAAATGTGAAGCATTTCACTGCTCCTGGGGTCGAAGTGAACCAATGGTACTGTTCCACTGTAAGGCTGTGGTATGGCCAAGTTGCACAATCTAGGACTGAACAGGCACACACTGGCAAATCCTTCTGGAGTTTATCAGCTGGTCCTGGTCATCACACACAACAGATGCCTGCCCCTGGGGTGAAGTGATGATGCAGATGGTCCTGTATGGATGCATAAACTGGTATCCTTGGTGGTATTGACACTGTAATGCTTGTTTAAGGCTGCAGATGTGACATTACAGCATAGAATGAAGATCAAGGATTTGAAAGTGGCCAACAACACCACTTGAGGCAAACAGCACTCTTGGCAAGACTCCTGTCATGTCTCCCAGCTCTGAAATTGGACAGGATTATTGGCATGGTGCACTCATTCAGATTCTTTAGGCATGGCCAACAGAAGAGATGTTGATGACAGATGACAAGTGCCAAGAAACAAGACTGATGATTTCTCCTGAAAGAGTGCACCAGATAGCTGACGCCTGACAAGACTTTGCAGAAATGGAAGATGGCACACCATCCTCCCACTCCAACATCAGCCAGCTTCCTTCCCCTGAGAACACTTGCCCTGTTGGCAACATTTCAGAGACGATAGTAAAAACTGCTCTCTGCCTGGGGTTGGTATGCTGATTTCAAAGCTCCAATGTGCCAGAAGAATTTCCTTAGGATTCACTAAGGAAAAGATTATATGTTCCTTATTTCTCTCTGTTTTTCTACTGGGATATCAAAATTAACACTCTAGTGAAAACGACTGAATGTGAACACTTGCACATTCTTCTATGTATGCCATCTCAGTCTGGTTTTATTCCGGTTTGTCTTCTTTATTTCTGGAAAGTAAAAGTTCTGTCTCTTGCAAGCTTAGAAAAAAGATAGCAATCCTCCCCCAGCTCAAGTGGTGAGTATCTGGGAAAACAAGGGACAAAGTCAGAGTGGCCAGAGCTGGAGAAACAAGTGTAAAGGTCTAGTGCCATCCAGCTCAGCTGACCTGTCACATCAAAACTCTAACACTTCATTGGCTTTGAGATAATTTCAGGATACTCAACACTAGGCCTGCTAGCACTATGCATCCTGTAAATACAAAGGATGCCAAAATTTGTCCCCAGTATCTAAAGTGTCTGCCAAGGAATTAAGGCAATTCCATAATTAATCGTATTAAGTGTGTTTTATAATTAACCATAAAATCTAGAAGTATTTAATATCTAAGGGGAAAAACCACCTTATTCACCCTTCATTCCCTGGAGTCAATCACATCGGTCCCTGTAGCACTGCATCTCCCCTGCATCAGCTTTGTAACCTGGCCATTGCTACTCCTGCAGGGCTCTGTACCTGGCTTTCGTGGGCCATCCCAGCACACCACGAACTCCATCACAGAAACACTCAAGAGCAGAGCACTGCATAGCTAAGGATTTGTTTTCTACGACATACGTATTGGATCACAAAGGAAATCACTTTAGGAAAAGTTTCTGAGTTTTCAGTATGTATCTTTTCAGAGCAGTTTTTGATAGTAAAGTTATCAATCACTGCCTCAAGTCTCCTACAAATCATACTGAAGAAGATGGCAAAGGCACAGCGAAACAACACTTCGGCTGTGTTTTTTCCATGGAGCCTTGTACTGCCAAACACAAGCTCTGCGCCTGTTCCTGAAATGCACTGACCTGCTGAGATAAAGAAACACCAAACTTCTGGTTTGAATGAGGAGACCGAGGCCTCTGGGACAAATTGCAGGATTTTTCAAAGGTGTCTCTGAAGTAAGGAAAGGGTAAAAGAGGAGAGAGAGAGTGAAAGGCCAAGGATGACAGCAGAGGAAGGTGGAAGTATTAAACTTGCCAGATGACCTGGCAGAAGAGGGACTTGAGATGGTTGGATGGGATACGGCTGTTAAAAATGCCAGTTGATACAGAAGTAGCATGGCACGTAGCAAAGGAGAACAGCCAAACCCCATGAGGACAGGTGTAAGGCCCCAAACAACTCGCTTAATGAGGTTTTCGACAGGGCTTACCGTTGTTCAGGTACTCTGAGTTAGACGCACGGGAGAAATACCAACAAGATAGTCTCAAGAGATCAAAACAACAAAAAGGAGTTTACTGACAACCTTAGAAAATCAGAGAAACTTTGGCAAAAGGCTTAGTGCAACATTCAATTAATGTACAACACCTCTCAAAGAATTAACTTGGCCCATTCAGATTAATGAACTTTAAGCCTATTTGGTTCTAAGTTACTCAAGAATTCCAAGAAGAGGAAAGAGAAAGAAAGAAAGAATGAAAGAGAGAAAAGCACACATATAGCTACCCACTCCTGTGTTCCAGCAGTGTTCAGATAGAGATTTCAAGAGGAGGTAGGGTCAAGATGTCTGATTACCTCGTGTTTGGCCTTAAATACCTGTTGGCCTTCCTATCTGCTTCCTATCTTCTAAGTTACAGTATTCCCAAGCCTGATTTCTATCCGCATGTAAGTGTTTAAACCACTACCAGCTTGTTGTGGTTCAACCCCAGCTGGCAGCTAAGCACCACACAGCTTCTCACTCACTCTTTGCCCCTAGGGGAATGGGGAGGAGAATCAGAAAAAAGCATAAGATTTGTGAGTTGAGATAAGAACAATTTGATAATTGAAACAAAAAACCAGACAAAATAATAACACTTATGATGATTATAGTAATAATAATAGTAATGAGAGAGAGAAGAAGATAGAAAAACAAACCCCAAGAAAGACAAGAATTGACAAACATCTGTCTCAATTCTCCCCTTCTTGAGAGAGCAAAGTGCTTTTACATCTAAAAATTGGGTTGCTGTCTTCTTACAACAACTCTGAGGAAGGCAGGCTAGTCCAGTAATTTCATTTTGTTTGTAATATTATCTCAAGTTCTCTGTTTTCCTTAATTTGAACTTTTACTGTTAGCACAGTGCATAATATCTGCACTCTTGGTAACACTTGTACTTTAGGAACAAAGTCATGTCCATGAAATACCTACTATAGCCAAACTATTTTCTGGGAGAAAATGGGAGACTGTATAGTACTCCCCATCAAGAGGTATACTTTAAGGTAGGATAGGCAAGAAGCTGTTGTTTGCACAGAGCTCTCATTCAGTTGTAAAATCACTCTATTCCTTAAAAGCCTCCATGAGGAACCTGGTATGTCTGGGTGCTCTAACTGGACATCAAACTACAGTTTACAGTAGTCAACATTTCAAATTCAATGAAAATACAAAAATGTACCCACTTCTACCTTCCCCTTCCTCACCATATGCATTTACACAAGCATACACAATTTGCAAGTGCTGTTCTGACAGTTTGAAATTCATAAGGACATCCAGAGCATGAGTAAACAGTTGCTCTACATCTCTGTCTTCCACAGCTTTAGTCAACTCTGCCCTATCCTCAGTTTATGGGCAGCTGCTCTTTGGGAGGGGGCAGTTTAAGGCTGCTCCAATTATCTCAGGAAGCTCTCCACAAGAGAACTGAGAATTGAGCTAAGGACATCCGTGACCAGCAACACCTTTTTGCTCATCCACATCACAGCCTGGCACTTGTTCCCATATCACTGTGCTTCACATGAGGGAGGCTCCTTTAGGAAACAGCCACATTTGCCCTTCTCAGGTAGTCTCTTGTTGAGGGCTGTAGAGAAGGAGCAGATTAGGCAGAGGCAGAGAATCAGTGGTGGAGCACTGTGGGATCGGTTCTTGCCAGTCACACTCGCTCCTGATGCCTGCACTGTCCGAGTGAGCTGTGTGCCAGGATGAGATGCACTGGTGTAGCTTCGTATCAGATCCGTGAGCTTTTACCTCATGGAAGAAACACCCTCTATCTTACACAGAACCCAGAAAAAGATCAGGATGATTTCTCTTTTAAATGTGGCTGGTTTTGTCCCCTTTGGTTTGAGTTTAGCCTCCTTAGCAGTCCTAATCCTCTCCTTGAAAAGCTCCAGAATAGTCTGATGGATGTGCAATTCCCACTTTATCAGTCAATGTACCAGGCAGAGGAAGGCAGCAGACAATTTTCTGAAGAGAATATGGTTACCATACTGTCATAACTCAGAGCCCAAGGTCAAAGGAAGAACCATTTGGTGCTCCTCTGCTATTGCATCGTTCAGGATGAAACATTTTGGATACTTACCAGAGGAAGTGCTACACACAATCACGAAAGCTCACGGGCTGTGCAACACGTCACATTCTTCATATATGTGTCAATAAAAATTTCCTCAACTCTGAGCCCTCTATGGCTATAAACCAAAATCCACTGTACTAATACAGTGATACTTCTACTGCACCTAAATCCAATGCATCATAACAACTTTTCTGATGGCATGGCTTTAAATTCAGTTACAGATCTGTGTAGCAAGTATGTTTTCTATTCACTGGAGAATGTTATTAAAAACACTTATTTATAATAATATATATATTTTCTAAATGCGTTTTCCTTTGGGTTCAAAAGTCTAGGTTTCAGGTTGCATGCACCCCAAATTTCTGTAACTATGTGGAAAGAAAGCATATTAGTGTCTTTCAAGTTAGACATCTGTTTAGAATGTTTTGTGGCCATGCTAAGTCTTAAATCAATTTGGTTATAAAAACAAATATTCTTTTCAGTATTAAAATAAAAGAACGGCGATGATTTACTGCTTGTTTTTAGCAACTGACTTGTCTGAGGAAAGAGGGACCATGTGGAATGAACTGACTTAAAAATTCACTGACACGATGCAGATATTTATGGATTTTTTATAAGCAGTAATGACATGTAAGGGCTCTGCTCTGCCTGTTGTTTTAGTACCCTCTTTTAATACTTAAGGAAATCAAGTTTGTTTAGCTGACTGTATGATTTCTTACAATAAATGAATAATATGAAAAACATACTTGGTATCTCATAATGTGTTGTTAGAAATATTTTCTTATAATTTTCTTTCTGCTTACTTCTATTGAGAAGATAGACTTCAGATTTCTAAACTTTTTTTTTTTTCTCTAGTCTATATGAGTGAATTAAAAGTTTCTCCTTGAATTTTGCTGCAATTCACAGGTTCATATGTACTTCTATGTAAGACAGGTCAGGAGAATTGGTAGAAACAGAACTGGAGCACACAGAAGCCAGAGAAGGATGTGAGAAGGATCTTGTTATAAGCACTCATTCTTCTTTTGAGCTCTCTGCATTTAAGACACTTTGTTTTTCTTTTTCATCTTCCTTTCTCTGGTGGCTTGTAAAGGTGCTTCTGTGCTCCAGGCACCCACCTACACTTTCTCTGCTAGATACCAAGTCTTACACCCACTGAAGTCAACTTTCCCCTTGGTGGGGAAGTGAAGACAAAAGTGACTGAATTTCAATTCCAAGGTCACTGTCACCTCCAGAGTGATGCTGAGACCTCAGCTCTACTGCTGCTCCGGGCACCAGCGAGCAGCAGTTTCAGCTCTTTCCCCCAAGGCTCCCAGACGGGCTTCTTGCTTAGCAAGCAAGCAAGCAGCGGTTCCTGCATGCAAGCAGCAGCAGCACAGCAGCCAAAGTTCTCTTTTTCTGTCTGCAGCATTCGGAAGCCTTCAAGGAAACATCAGCCTTACCAACCTAGAGCCCTCTACGGAGTAGGAGATATACGCAAAAGTAGCTCAGACAATGAAATTTTTGTTGCTATGTAACATGCTTAGCTGAGGTTAATAAACACAATCCTTGGAAGTAAGTTTAGAGAGATACCCAATACCAGCCAAGCGCAACATGGAAAAAAAAATAATAAAAAAAAAAGAGAGAGCCAACAAAAAACCCAAAAATCCAAACCAAAACAAAATTCCTGGTCACGAAGATGCTTTTTGAGCTGTGATTTCACTTCTTTTGCATTTATTATGATCAGTTGATTAAATTGGGGGCTAAATCCAGAGTGAGGACAGCTTGCAGTTTAACAAGCATGTTATCCAAACATCTCATATGCCTTTTTTCCCCGCCCTGAAATAGCATAGTTCTGAAACATTATTCAAAGAAAAGAAGTTAATTTGAAATTGTTTGAAATTGCTAGCTCTGGCAATCTGGAGACCGAGTGTATTTCAATCACTTTGTACTTTCAGAGTTTATAAAAGCAGTATGGAAGGAATAAGAAGCAACCAGTGTTGCTTCATGAGGAAATGCTTGTGTTTATGAGAATATTAAGAATGTCTGTTTCTTTTTTCAAAAGCGTGTGTTAGTTAAAGGATCAAAAAGAAAATTACATTGGCTTCCAACTCTCTGGTAGTTTCCTGCACACGATCACCTTCCTTCCCAATAGTCTAAAAATAACGGGAAGTATTTAAAAATGAGCAAAAGGACACAGATGAGCAACTGGTTACATTCAAAAAGCTGCAACACTAGAGATAAAACGGGTGTTCTGAGTATGTAGGTGCTTGAAATAATGCTGACCATAAGAAGAGAGGTAAAGACTAAAGTCTATAATTATTTTCCAGAAATGAAATGGGGTTATGTGAGAAATTCATGGCATGCGGTCTTGAAAATGAATGCGTATGGATGAGTCTAAGTTCAGTGTTCAAATCAGCCTTTTGAATGAACACACATTTTCAAGTAGGAGTTTGGGAGAAAGAAGACCGATATTTCAAAGACGCCTGCTTTGAAACTGCATTCAGGAAAATTTTAGTAAGTGGGTGAAGCAGTTAAAGTCTCTGGTGCTATAGACTGCCAGTGAGTCTCATGAATGGTCAGGCTGGGGAGTTTCCTTAAGAATTCCTCCACATTCCCTGCACGAAGGAGCAAAGGAGGAGTAAGGAGGACACTGACCCACTGCATCTATGGTGAGTGATGGAACTTACTGTTCCATTTACAGTTCCATTTTAAAAATAGATGCTGGGCAAGTAAGCAATTAAAATTCAAGAAGGAAAGCAGAACTATCTGGCGGTTGTTCAGTAAGCCTAACTTGTATAAAAATGATCTGCACATAGCTAGTGTAAGTATAAACAGTCAGCAGCATGAGATTATGAAAAACAATTCTTGCCTGGCAAGTGTAATTACTTCTAACAAAATGTAAAATCCAGGGAGTGAAGAGAACACAGCAAAAATATTCTCTCTGTAGGCTTGGTCATTCAGCTGTACGTGGAATAAGCTCCCATAAAGCATCTGAACTATCGTCTTTGGACATATCAATGCAGACAGGTGCAAAAGAGTCCAAATTCCAAGTTGGATATGTGCTAGCTTGGGCCCCCAGTCCCAGTCAAACAAGCTCAGGAAGAGATTTGATAGAGCAACCTGAATACCATGTGGTGACACCAGTTCTAATTCAAGCTGGTTCATGTCTGGTCAATGATCTCTGATGCGTCTTCATGCACCAAGACACCTCCTAGCTCCCTGGTCTCCTCTGTGGCATTGAGTTCACCAGGAGGAGCGATGAACAATAGCAGTACAATGACTGTCTCACCATTATCCAGCACTTTCTGGGCTCCACCCCCCACCCCCCAGTTGTCTTCTGGGTAAATCACTCCCTGTCAATGGCCTGGCAGCAGAAGCACCATTGTTCCATCTAGTGGAGAGCTATTCAGTGTTGATGGACTTTGATTTCTCTTTCCAAACATAGGCCTTGCCTCTGCCAGATAGGATTTTGCTGGTACGGTTATGCTGGCAAATCCTCCTAACATAAGCACAGTCTGTAGTCCCCAAAGATTTATTGTGTCCCAAGCGGTCTAACTTGCATTCAATCCCATGAAAATAATAAGTGCAGACAATACCAAAGCCACTCAGAAAACGTCCAATATAAAATATATACACTAATTTACAGTGAAGGTTGCAATCGTAAATAGCATTCGGAGGAAAAGTAAATAACGACATTCATAGTTCGGCACAGACACGCTGCCAGTGTGTCACATCCTGATGGATTGGGGATATGTCTGTGTCAAACTATGAATTCCGTTTTTGCTTTTTGAATGCCATTTACAATTGCAACTGTCCATGTGGATTATTGCATCTATTTTTATAGCCAAGGCTCTGTCTGGGAAGATATAACAGAGCAATCAACAACACTGACTGGTTCTATTTTGCTGGAACAATAGTGTTCCTGTAAGCTGGGCTCTTCCATCTTTATGCACAGGACAGGAGGGCTGGGGTCTGGGCTTCCCCTCATCTTGAACAACATGGGCAACAGAGAGATAGAAGTTTATTATGTGGGTCCATTTGTCAAAATGTAGTTTCCCTGCTAAAACCAAGACAAGAGCAGTCAAGCCAAAGACTTAACAGTGATCATGAGGTCAGGTGGTAGGGCACTCCAGAGAGATAGCTCCGAAGAACTGGGAAAGTTTGGAAGCCACAAGAGTGTAACCATGGAGACAGACCATTGAGCTGGGGCCACCCTCCTCACCTGCTGTCCAGGGTGAGAGAGGAGAAGGCTCAAGTACTCTCTAGCACTCCTGTTCCTCTCCTCTTTTTCCCCAGTAAATTAGCACTCAGGCACTGCAATTTTATTAAGTCTGTACCACAAGCAACCTGAGACCGGAGCTTCATATGGATGAAACATCTATTAGGTCATTCAGACTAGATGAAAGGAAGAAAGTGTTTTACAATGAGGGTTGTGAAACCCTGGAACATGTTGCCCAGAGAGATGGTAGTCGTCCCATCCATGAAAATGTTCAAGGTCAGTTTGGATGAGCGACCTGATCTAGCTGAAGATGCTTCTGCCCCTTGCAGGGGGGTTGGACTACGTGATCTTTAAAGGTCTCTTCCAACCCAAACTAGTCTATGATTAGCAAAAGTGGAATTCTTTGCTTTCCTATATTATACACATAGGAAAGAAAATACATTTTCCCCCCTATATTCCTGCCACCTGTACCTTGATAACTGACCTTCCCTAGAGGACTACCTGTGGATACATACCTCAGCCAGCTGAGGCACTGTGTCCGGGGTGAAGACGGCGGGTGCAGGGCACTGCTGTCTGATGGGTGGTACCTGCCACTGCATCTCCATCTGATGGGAACCTCGGCAGTCCGAGGTCTGAGGAGCAGCAGACAGTTTGTCCCCGCAGCAACCAGTCCCAGAAATCTGCTAGGGGTTCAAAGTTTGGATCTCCTGGCTAAGGACTGGCACGACACCAAGGAGAGGACTGTTTTTCACTTTGTTACCTTGGATTTTCTCCATCAGCCTGCTCTGGTTTCGTCTGTCCTCTCCTTAAGCCTGCCATACAAGAGCCACTTTAGGTACTTACGGAACTCCAGCATCCAACACCACTCGCAAAAGGCCTTGCCGCTTGACCGGGATCCCCTGCCGCTTCCAGTACAAGCCTGAAATCCGTCGGCAAAACGTTCTGGGGAAATAAAACAAACACTGCTAGTTAAAGAAATTATCCCAGCTGCTACTTGGCTTCCAGGAGAAGCCGGTAAATGCGGTGCTGAACTGAAGGCACCGGTGATGCCGAGGGAGCTGTGCTGATGCCGCGAGAACCGCGCAAGACGACAAGCGCAGCGACCCCGGGGCCGGGAGGAGCGGCAGCCGGGGGAGAGGCAGGGGAGACTGAGGCTGTTCCAGACATCCCCGAGGCCGGGAAGGACCGGCACGACACTTTTCCGTTTCAACTTTTCGGGATAGCGGGGCTGCGTGGCGGCGCAGGCAGGTGCACCGGACCGCGGGCAGCAGGGTCCCGGCTCCCCCGGCTCCCCCGGCTCCCTCCTGGGTCCCGCGGCGGAGCGGCGGCAGCCGCGGCGGGGACGGGCGCCAAACGCCGCGGTCCCGTCCGGCGGATCCCGGCTGATCCCGGCGGC